>VMDR010004306.1:0-42500 GCA_007922815.1 Macrotus californicus | reverse complement strand
ATGAGAAAGTTGTTGGACAGACCAGCACCAAAATGAGACTTTGCTATTGCCTTGATCAGAAAGATTCAAAGAGAATTGAAAAGAAAATAATACTCACCTTCCCACCCCTACCTGTAGCAAGGCCTAGAAGGCAGAAGGAGGGCAAACTGCTAACTCTGTCCCTGGACTCAGTGCAAACCCCTCTCTGTGCCCCCCCCCCCCCCGAGGTAAAGAGCATTTGCCACCTGGGAAGACCTGGGAATCATACAGCGATGCTATGCTCTACTCACTCCCTCACCTACCCACTACAGGCTGCCACACTAAAGACACCCCCAAGAGGCAATGTCAGAGGGACATAGATGGGAAAAAATTCTTGAGACAATGAGATGCAGAAATCATCCCAACTCCCCTAAACCATGAAGCCTTGGGCTTTAGCTAGAACCCTGCTCAAAATCAGGGTTCCCAGTCTCTATAAGGCAGAGCAGACAATGGTCTAAAGCAGTGGTCCCCAACCTTTTTGGCACTGGGACAGGTTTCATGGAAGACAATTTTTCCCTGGACTGGGTTGGGGTGGGGTGGGGCAAGGGGAGGGGAGGGACAGAAGGTGGAGCTCAGGTGCTAATGGGAGCAAGCTGCCCCCCTGCCACTCACCTCCTGTTGTGCAGCCCAGTTCCTAACAGGCCATGGACCAGTACCTGTCCTCGCCCAGGGGTTAGAGACCCTAGTCTAAAGACAGCCAGTGACTTCAAGGTGAATCTCCTGGAAGTTAGGTGTGCTCCAATATGATGCATCCAACATACAGTAATTACCCAGATCAGAGACTGAATGCTGAAATACCCCAAGTCCTGCCAAGTGTTCCTTAGCCACACATCCTACATCTCCAACCGCTGCCCTAGGGGAAGGGACTAGCCAGAAACAAAGGTTTTTCCTTTGAAACTCTTTCTTTGGGTTCACGAGTCAGAAGCACTTTTGGCGACAGTAGGCTCGATTTTCCTCTCAGGGGTCACACACAAGACCCCTACTCTCCAGTGCATGCTCCAGTTAGATATTCAGTTCACAACTAAAGCCACCTGTGGAGATACCCACTTTACCCTCAGATTGGTGCTTCTGTTTTCAGAAAACTCCTCCCACTAGGGAAGAGGCCTTGGCCTCAGCCAGCCCTGATGTTCCCCGCCACGACCCATACCATCTCCTTGAGTTCCCTGCTGCAGTTTTGTTTTGAGGCAGGATGTTCTGTGGTGCATTGTATAGCAGCCGGTCCCTGAGCACACACTGCTGAGGAAAGCCGCCCCCACAACCCTTACTTTTGCAGCATCTGCCTTGCCAATTATTAGTACAATGGGCCAATTTTCATCCTGTGCTGCTCTGGGGAAAATATGCAGGCTAGGGAACTGGCCTAGATTGGAAATGGAACAGCAGAAGTTGCCAATTAACATGAGTTCCTTTTTTGCATCCCCTCAAGAGGTTAGTCTCTAGGGAGAATTTATAAAAGGCATGATCCCAGGCCCTCTAGGAACTCCTTAGATGCCTCAGATCTCTTGGGGCTGACACAAGTGTCAAAAGTCACTTGGCATAACACTCTGTCCAGTGCTTGAATCCCTTAGATGACCTCATCAGCTTCTTCCTGAATACATCCATGTTTGAGGAACTCACCACCATCCTCGGCAGGGCACTCCACCTTTGGACACTGGAAAGGTTCTCCTTCAGCTGAATCAAACCCTCCTCCCCGTGGCTTTGATCCTAGCTAATGAGTGAGCCTAGCCTTCCACTCAGTCTTCAGCCCCAAGTAATAACCAACCTCTCGGAAAAATGGCTCATAGGCCAAAAACTGTGTGCTGGAAAAGCACAAGAGAAAGCCCACTATAGCAGAAAGTCTACTGGGTGAAAGAGGGGTTGGACTTTTCTCATGGCCCCGCAAGGCAGCATCAGGTACAGGGTCAGCAGGTGGAAGGCTTGCAGCAGCCCCTAAAACTCCAGTTGTACACACATCAGAGAATGTGTGGAATTCCTGTGGAACGTAGAGAAGAGCAGAAGTTGCAGCCTTTGCTACGTAGGAGTTCACACCCTCAGCAGGAAGATACGAAGGAGTGGAAGCATTTGGAGAACACTGAAACCTGGTCCCTATTTAGCAGGCCCCAGATGATGGGCAGCACAGTCCCTGTTGTGGAGGACTGGTGTTATGGCCAAAGGCCTTGGCTTCTCCCCAGAACTTTCTACATATGCCATTTCATAAACCTCCAAGTTTCTCTGCCTCAGGCCTGGCTCAAACCTCCTCACAAAGACTCATGCAGGCTCCACATTCTTGGAAGGGAGACTAGCTCAGAAACACAGAGGGAGCCTGGGACAATCCCCGATTACATGAGAAGAACAAGGGGAAAAATGAGAAAAAGAAAAAACCTTCCAGAGTAGCAAATAAGAAAACACTCGTCACCCTAACAACAAGCCCAACAATCCTGAAAGATGGAATTTTTGTTTTTCTTTTCATCTGTCATTCTCAGCACTGTCACTCTCCCCCTCCCCCCGCCACCCCCCCCACCCCCCGCCCATCGGTGGAAGACAAGTTGTGACTTTTTCACTCCCACCGACAAGCTGCTTGGCTTTTGGGAATGCAGCTGCTATGGGATGGGAGGAAAATGTGGTACCCCAGAGGGGTGCTCAGAAGACTCAAATTCTATCTTTCCCCTTTCCCTGGGCTTGGCTGAGAAACTTATAGCTCGCCCATGAAACATGAACATAGATGTTTGCACTCAAGTCCACGAGGAAGTCCCCTCTTATAGGGACAAGGTGGGCCAGAGGAGGAGTCAGAGCTCTGGTCTTTCAATAAAAGGGATTGTTGTCTGTGCCTTAGGATACCCCATAACATTCCAACAGAGTGAGTCAAAGAGAGTCAGTAAAAGCAACTGAACAGAACACCGTGACCTTGAGTCTTCTTTGAAAGAACTAAATGCGATGCTGTCAAAAAGCTAATGGCACTATAAGAGACATCACAAAACCTTGCCTACATGTAAACTCTTTAATCGCATGGGCAAAGAGGATACCACCACCAGCCCTTCATCCCATACCCTGTCAAATTATGCCATATTTAGAGAGTTGTGCTACATCTAAGTGTGCTTTGATCCCAGAGTCTTCCCTGAACCCTGCTACTACAGAACTGCATTGGCATAGAGAAGGGTTAGTGGCACTGTGCGTTCTGTAAGAGGAGAGGTGGCAGTCCCAATATCATCTATTTCCCTCTTTATGTATATGGGATGTGTCCCACAGACACATCCACTGCCACCTCCATGGGCCAGAGACCTCCTTCAGAAGTGAGAGATGTTCTCCATATCTGGACAGAATCAAATGCTCGGTCACTGGACCTTCCTCCTTCTGCAGTTATATAGAATATGTTCCTACCCCCACTTCCATATGATCATCTAGCCCTGCTTCCTTCCCAAATACACCTGAAGTGGACTTTCCACCTCCTACAGCCAGGAAGGCAGATGCCCTCTTAGGTTTTTTTTTAAATAGTAGCAAAAAAAGAGTGTCCATGACTCCCTTATCCTTGAAGGCAATCTACAACCATGGTGAACTTGAAAAGACCATGAGGAAGGAAACGGAAACAGCCTTGGTGGCCAAAGAGGCATGGCATACTTCAGCTACTGAAAGGCTTGTCAGCTTGCGAAGTCAGCAGGACTTGTTCCTATCCTCCCAGCCTCTTGTCTGCCACCTTCCCGGGGGCCTGTCCCCCATCCACACCCTGAGCATCACTGTCACCACACCTCCTGCCTAACGTGTGAGCTCATAATACATTCACAGGCCACCCCCCCCCTCACACCCCAGGCCTATCCACACAGAAAAGTTTCACAGCAACTTCCACTACCCATGATTCCACCAAGGACTCTGAATTACAGACCACCTGACAACAGACAGGGAGACATTTTGAATGTTCTAAAAAATCATGCCAAGTGGGAATTTAATTGTTCAATCAACTCTTGAGCCAACCACCATACGCACTGTTCCCCATTTCCTTTATTGGACCTTCATACCAGAGCAAGAGAAATTCGATTCCTTTGAATAATCATTTTCACGACTTCCAAAGCCAGATTATGCCTTGCCAAGCGTAACCCACATTCAAGAGCCATCTGCTTTAGCAATACAGGAAGCCACCAAAGGGGTATGCTTTAGATAATCTTACAGCTCTGCTGGACAAGGCTGCTTCTGGGGAAGGAAGGCATGCTGCTGTCTGCCAGCCGCAGTCCCCAAGCTCAGCCCTGCTGAACCCTGTACAATGCGCCAAGCAGAACTAGGGCAGAGGTCAATGACTTGGTCAACACGCCCACATTCTAACAGGCAGATGTTGAAGGAGTCCCTAGAGCAAGACACTTCACCCTTTGTGCAACCTCACTTGAAAAAGAAAAACAACGAGGAGAGACATAAAAGCTTTATCCTATCCAGTGTCACCAACCAACCAATCATGGTGTGTGCCTGTGCCAGCTGAGGCACGCATTTTACTTTCACTCAATGAGAAACTTGTCGTACCTGAGCAAACAATACCAGTAAAGGTGGGAGGGGCACCACAACACCTAAGGATGGATATTCAGGACTTAAAGATGTCCTCGTGTCAAGAACTGCACTAAGCAATTTCCTGCTCTCCCTGAGCCACCATGGCCACCAGTTTTGTTCAGTTGTTCTCATCACTTGGGAAGATGTTGTCCCTCAGACCCCACTTCTGAACCCTACTGGAGGTGATGGAACTTAGGGATCCTATCTGATGGCCTTTCTCAGTCTCCACAAAGTAAGCTCTGTCACCTCCTATTGGACATGGGTACTTGTCCCCAGATCCCTAGAAATTATGCACCCTGCTCTATGACCCTCTCATCCAAAACCAGCACAAGATCTTTCACCTCAGGCAACAGATTTCTAAATTCAGCCACCTGAGTCTGCCTACAGTGTTTTTTAGCAAGCACCTTCAACAGAAAAATGACACCAATTAAGCATAATTATTAGGATTTAATAGAGCCATTTTTCTACCTCAGTGCCTTTTTACTATTCCAAGCCCCTAGTTTTTTTTCCTAAATTAGGACTCAGAGCAGTAAGTTAAAGGTATACACTGGTAGATCTTTATCTTATGTGCAATAACTGTCTTATTAAACTGAAATCAAATGCGCATCTAGGGGAAAGTTCATTTTAAGTACCAACTCTCAGGAAAATGCTCAGAGACATAAACAATAAGCAAAGCAAATGTGTTGCTGGGCAACAGACAGGTTAGGGGCAGGAACTGAGCTGAAAATGAAGGGACAGTTTTCTGAAAGAATGGGGTAAGCTCAAGGGTACAGATCTTGGTCAAAGCTGTGCTAAATTTCCTGTGGTATTTCCCACCCCAGAACAGGCATTAGGGAGGGGGGAATGTAATTATGAATTAAACATAATCAGGGAAGCTTGGAAAACCATTATACGCACACACACATATACCCATTTGGTCAGGGGTGGGGGGTGTTTAATACTTTATCATTGAATAAAAAGCTTTTCCAACTATTATGAATGTTAAAGCGGGTGATGGGGTTGAGTGTATGCGTGTAAAAATGCTATTATTTAGATCGTCTCTAGCCTCTCGGCTCACTGTACTGTCCCCTTCCCCCCTTTCCCTGCTCCTCTTCCTAGGACAAGACGAGTGCTCTGAGCCTCAGCAATGTGGCAGGCGTGTTCTACATCCTGATCGGAGGACTTGGACTAGCCATGCTGGTTGCCTTAATCGAGTTCTGCTACAAATCCCGTAGCGAGTCCAAGCGGATGAAGGTGGCATCGTCTTCCCAGGCCTTTTTCCTAACCTGTTGTGTCACACAGCTGGGTTTCCTGGGAGTCCCTCTACTAGAATGGGTGGGAATGACAGGAGGGTGAGGTCAGCCCAAGGCAGGGTGCAAGAAGCTGCCATGAGGAAGGTGACAGGGAAAGAGGCAGCTGTGAAGAAGTAAGGAAGATGGGAAGGAAAAAAGACAATAAACATAAGGCCCAAGAAAATAACCACTTCAGCCAGAGATGGGGTGCTGAGATTAAAAGTTAGAAGTTGAAGTGGATAGTGAACACAGCATGAGGCAAGAGTGATGGCAACAAAGGTAGATTCTTGCTGAGGTTGCATTAACAGAAATGTAGCTTCCAATATAGGGGAGAGGGTGTCTACCCCCTGCAAAACGGGTGATCTCGCCATGCGTGGTGAATTAGGTTAGGGGAAGGGGGCTGGGGCAGGTCAGAAAGGCCCTCCCGAGAAAGCGATGTTTAACAGACTTGAAGTATAAAAGAAATGAACCAGAGGAAGAGAGTGGGTGACAAAGGCCGCCCGGCAGTGTCAGAGACCGAAAGACCAGAACACTTGCCCAGAAATCGGAAAAAGGCCGAGGGAGATCAGGATACAGGAAAAATGAGGGAAGAGAAAAATGTGAGAATTGGGGACTCAGAGAGGGATTCAGGCAACCAGAACATTAGTATATAATTTAAATTGTCATACAGTAGCAAAAATATATAACCTAAGACAAACTCCAAACTGAATAAAGTCTCAGACCCTCTACCCCTTCCCTCTGCCTGGAAAAACAGACCAGAACCTGGGTTCTTAGCTGATGTGAAGGACAACCACGGTCTTTATTATTCACCACCTCCCTCCCACAGGAAAATAATCCCTCGCCTCTCCCACCCCCAGGAAAGCCACTGACCTTTCATGATGGCAGGTGGCTGCAGTAGCATGGGCTGTGTTTAAGCCGCAGCAACTGAGGCTTCGCACACTTCCATGACACTGATGAGCAGCTGAGAGATGTGACAATGCAGGAGTGGGGTGGAGGGGTGGTACAGCCACTCTCTCAGCAGGGGTGAGGTCAGTGCTGGGGTGTAAGCTTTACTGGGGTATTCTATGATGTGCAGAGGCTCCACAGACTTTGCGTAGAAAAGCAAGCAGCTGAGAACTTAGGATGCAATCACCATTAGAGAAACGAAGAGTCTCTCAAGAGCCAACTCTGGACTTTTCACTCACCCTTTTCTCCCTGAGTATCAATTTAAAAACAACAACTCTAAGGATAAAATTTAAGAATGGCTGGTATTTCAAACATGGACAAGGGAGAAACACATTTTCCCAGAAGCAATGGCACCCGCTTAGCTACAGCGGGTAGGAAGAGTAAGTCCTCAGTTCTCTCTGGAAAGTGGGTAAAATGAACTAGATCAGTGTACTTCAGCCTTGTTTGTATATTAGAATCCCCGTGGGGAGTTTTTAAAACGCAAGGTGTCCAGGTCACACACCACACCTGTCAAGTCATCATCTCTAGGATTAGGTCTCAGGTGTCAGTGTTTTTTTCCCCAAAACTCCCCAAGTGCTTGCAACGTGCAGCCAAGTTTGAGAACTAGCGACACAGTCATGTTTAGCATTGCTTTCTGCTCCAGAGTTTTGACTCTGCTCATCTCTTCTCCTGAGACCCCATAGCTGTATTAGAAAGGAAGCCAGTGAGCAGGCAATGCCCACTACCAGTAGGTGTGTGGGGTCACTGACCTCTGAGAAGTGCTCAGCTTCCTTGAAAACCAGTCCTCAGTGGCACGACATTGGAGGGTTCTGGCCGCACCCTGGGCCAAGTTCCCTCACACTTCGATAGGCAGCAATGCTGACTGTGCCACCAATCTTCTCCTTTAAGATAAATTCAACAAGTACCACTGACTTCAATGGAATATTATGGGAATGTGTGAGACCTTTTGAGAAACAAAGCCCACGGTCATCGGTGTGAACTTTAAACTTTTTTTTTACTTAAAGGAAGGAGGCAAAGAAAAATCATAGAAGACAGACATTTCAATCTAATCAATAGAAGGTTCCATATTTTACAGACACATACAAAGTAATTTTCTTTTCAACATTTTTAAGTGAGAATAAGTAACCATTAATTCCTTGTGTTTTCATTTCACATTGCCCCCATAGAGCATTACAATGGTCTGTATTTGGCCTTGACATAGAAAAGTGCACGTCAGGTCAAACTTGCTCTTCAGTGGAGGACAGACAAGGCAGAATGTAAATAAATGAACTCTGTGGGTTTGAGGAGGAGAGAGAACCAATGTGGGTAGAGCATCACTTGGGGCAAATTTGCGCAAATCATTGATTTCAAAAGGAAATAACACTGAAAAACATTGCCAGAATCGCCAGCAATAAGAGAATACTCCCGTCAAAGTATTGCAGAAAGAACAAAAAAGTGGTCAAAACCACCCTGTTCAGGTCTGCCTGGCCACAGTAGGTCGACACTCATCTCTACTCACTAGAATCGTGGCAATATGCACAGGAGAAAGACACAAAACTTTTAAGAAGGATCCTAGGTGGCTGAGCCTTCTTAGACAAATTCAATACTATCAATTGAGCATCTAACTGTAACCTGGACACTGGGAGACAATTCAGGAATTAGAAGACATGGCCCTTGCTGCCCTCCAGGGAGTTAGCTCCCTTAAAGATGAAACTTACATACCTGCCACAGAACCGTTACAAGAGAATGTATAATGTATGAGTATTAAGGTGAGGGGGGCTTTAAGAAGAAGGTGAGAACAGAATGCACCTTGAAGGAAGTAGGGTAGGTCTGAGAGAAAGAAACCTCTCAACTTATGAATAATTCTTCTCCTTTATGTAGATTCCTACCAAGAAACCAGGCCCCACCTCAAAAATTCTATGAGTATCTGTTAATGGGAAGTTAGAGTGACAGGAAGAGATAAAGGTTTGGAATTCATGTAATGAAATTTCTTTCTTCAAAGGGACTCAGAACAGAGCCCTTCCTCTTGTCTGGTACGGTATGGCTCTAGTTCCATATTGTGCTCTTGAACCCTCCACCTAACTCATCATCTGGTCCTAGAGTGATTGTTAGAGTTCTTTGCATATCTAGAATTCCAACATTCTAGAAATCACAAGCTTATGTTAGCACTGATCTGAAGTGTCAGCCTAGAAGTGCAGGACATGTGTGCTGATGGGAAGCATTTGACAGATAATGATTTTTGCAATGCATTCACATTTGTTTGGCACATGCCCCTTTCCAACTACATTTTGCCTATTGTATTATTCAAATGAGTCCTGTAGCTCCTTAACATGCGCTGCTAGCAGTAGGGTAGCAATTCCCTGAAGTAATCAGAGGTAGGTTTTAATTTTAACCCAACAATAACACTCCCTTAATTTTTAACATTTCAAATAACTTTTCACACAGTGGCATCACTTGCTTAAAAGCCTATATAGGTAAGTAGATAAATACATTTTATAAACATGGAGATTAAAAAGGTCTAGAGATGTAAGGAGATATGCACAAGGTCACAAAACTAGTTGATGTCAGAACTGGAACTAAACTCCAAGTTTCCTAAACCCCATTTCCAGACCTTTCCACTTGGTTCATGTTGCTACATTTATTATCATCAGGGCAACCATAGCACTATTCCAACTTTAGAAAACACAATATAAGAACCAGAAAGGATCTTAGAGATCACCCAGTCCAGCAAATCTCATTAAACAGAGAACATAAGGTTCAGAGAGGGGATGAGACTTGTCCAGAGCCGTGAAACAGTTTTGTGAGTCCATGGGAAGTCAAAATTAGCATTACAGATTAGGAAAGGAGTTGGATGGGGAAAAGGATAGGGGTGCTATTTTTAGTCCAATGTTGACTCATTCTCCTTGCCAATCATTGCCAAGGACCTGGGGAAGAGCCCCATGGTCCTCCTGAAAAGGGTTTCTGTTTGATCCCACAGCAATCCATCAATGAAGCCATACGGACATCGACACTCCCCCGAAACAGCGGGGCAGGAGCCAGTGGTGGTGGTAGTGGAGAGAATGGCCGAGTGGTCAGCCATGACTTCCCCAAGTCCATGCAATCGATTCCCTGCATGAGCCACAGTTCAGGGATGCCCTTGGGAGCCACAGGATTATAACTGGAGCAGATGGAGACCCCCTGGGGAGCGGGCTCAGGCTCCCCCAGCCCCATCCCAAACCCTTCAGTGCCAAAAACAACAAAATGAAACGCAACCGCCACCAACCGCTGCGACCACGAGGAGGATGATTCAACAGATTTTCCTGAAGAACTGGAAACCATTCTACTATCCCGTTTCCTTTTTTGATGTTCTTTCACGCTGTTCCATTGCTAAGTAAGGATGATAAATAACACTGCACTGCAATAAGGGGAAATAACCCTGTCTAACAGAGCCTGTGTCTCTGACAATGGAGTCACCAGAACACTAATGAGGAAACTGTACCATTTTCTTTTAATTTGATTGTTAATGTGTCTTAGTTTGTGCAATTTTTTTCTTACTAATATTCATGGTTTGCAGGTTTTGTTAGGCCCCTTCCTTCTCCTTACTTCTTATTCCCAACTCCCTACCCATCCCTCTTTAGTTTTCAGGTTGGATATTCACAATTTGTTCCACCTTAAAAGCAAGCAAAAGGAAAAAAATAAAAAGCAACCTTCAAACTAATTCACCATGGGAGCTCTCCAAGTTACCCTCCACTCCGCGGCCCCGAGCCCTGGATGGAGACGGAAGGTCACTGAACAAGTGAGCTGCCGACAGAGGACTGCCTGATTTAGTTGAGAATGCGTGTGAAAAGCAACTCAGACCAAGGGTGGCGGAGAGGGCAAAGGCAGGTGTGCACTCAGAGGAGGACTCATGGAGTTATTGCTGGAAGCCCAGATAAAGCTCTTTTTAATAAGTAAGAGCCATCTCATCAGCCTTAGGTGGAATGATATATTTCGTCCCAGAGTCAACCTTAGCCCTGAGAAATATGCCCTTCTGACCACGCTCAACGCCCAACGGCACTCTGGTGGCTGAAGGGCAATTGGTCTCCTGAACCAAGTAGAGACTTGGGAACAGCTGACAGCCAGGAAGATAACACCCATGATTTTTGCTTTTCATTTGTTTAACATCTGAGCAGGAGCCCCATTGTGAAAGAGACTCTCTTTCTTCAGAGCCTCTGATATGGGAGGAAATGCTATGCAAGCTAAGTGCAAAAGAAAGGTGATAAAAAAGAATTTCAGAAAAGGAAGTTTCATCAAAGCCCACAAACAATAGGACCTTCCATGGTTGCCCTCTCCTGGGTTTGAGAGGCTGACCCAGAGAACTTGGGGTTTTATGTCCATATAAAAGCGTTATTTTAGCATGTGGCCAGATAACATTCTGTCATCTTTAGAAGGTAAAATACCCTAGGCTGAATTATTTGAAGGGGAAAAGGGAGATGGATTAAATTGAAAATGACACTGGGGTTCTTAAGGCCCCTGATCCCAACTTTTAAGCCAAGGAAGCAGACTTCCCCTTGGCTAAGACAGAATGGAGGTGTTATATTCCGGTGACCAGAACCAATACACCCAGGACTGTGACTACAGAGCTGAACTCAAGCAAGACTGAAGAGGTGACAGGGCTCATGGAGAGAAGCCCAGGCTGACTGCAACTTTGGTTGGGAGAGTGCTGTTTCTGGCACATGGCTTTCTTGGAGGTTCCAACCCTGGTTCTTGGTACAATTGGCTTCCAGCTCTCCAGCTGCCACTCTCCTAGGTGCATGATTCAGTGTGTGCCATGTGTCACTAGCTTCTATTGATAACCATATTCTGGCTTGTTCCCTCACCCCCTACTTCTATCCAGTCTTCTCTGCTAGGGGTTATCATCAGTAATTGACAAACTAAAGGTTTTGGAGCCTGCCTATAAGCAGGCACAGCATGACTGGTTTCATCTGTGGATTCTCTCAGTGGACCCCCACCATCTCTATGTCCCTCCCATTCTTCCTTCCTCAGTCATAGCAAAGAACCGTCCCAAAATCAAACTCTTTGCCCTTGCAGCTCGAGTGTTGTTGCTCAATCTCTCACGTGTCAATGTGGGCATGGTACGTGAAGCAGGCCCCTCAAGATGGATTATCACTTCCCACTACTGCCAGCTGATGTCCTCCCAGCCCCTGCCCTCTCACCAGATTTTTCTCAGCCCTTAGCCTACCACTGCAGAATCTGGTATGACCTGCCATTAGGGAATCTGCATTTCAGAGGAGTTGGCAATAACCCTCTACCATCAACATGCTTCAAAGACCTTTTGCCTTTGGCCTGGTAGGATGCCTCTCCAACTACTGAGCTCACCAGTAACCTGATCGGATAGGGAGAGGCCATTGATGCTAGAAATGAGGGTCTGTGCTCTGTGGGGGTCCAAGACTCCAGTGGAAAAATGCCTTTCATCAATGCAGGAGTGACGGAAAGACAAAAGCAAGAAAAAAAGTTAACTTGTATTATGTATTTTTACTACACTTTTCTTAAAAATAGAGCTATGGGAAAATTCTGAAAGAGATTGACATTTTTCTCAACAGGAATCCATACTTAACAGTTCTAGCTTTCATTAAATTTTGCTCTTTGGTACCTGGGCCTTTTATTTAACATCTATATTTGTTTTAATTCTCTTGGCAGATGTGTGAAAGGATTCTTGCTTGATCAAACACTAAATATTTTTTTGGTTTCTGGGTTATTTTCTTCCCAAGTAGTCAGGTTTATTTTTTTTCTTTTGGTATTCGCATAAAGTGAAAATATCACCAAGAATTAAATCACTGTGGATCCATTATCTACTTTTCATATTTGTCCATTCCATTTTTGTACCATTTCTGAAGCCATAGCTCTAAGGATTATGTGATTTTCTTTCTGCTGAGCCTGAATTCAGTACATTTTTTAATGGTGGCCACTGTACATGACTCACAAGGAGATCTCAAACAAGTCAGCTGAACTAGATCATTGTAAGTTATTCGTCCAAATAGGAAAGAAAAAAAGACTGGTACTTGGTTTTCAAGGGCTACAGTTTCAATAGCATAAGGAGCCACTGGCAGTGGTCATAGCACCCCGAGGGAACTGGTTGGCTCACATGAACTGGACTCCAGGTGTATCTGTGATGTGCACAGAGTCACAACAAAAAACAAATCTAGACCTGGCTTATAAGTAGATAATCTTGGTCCTCAGGCTACTCAAGAAAGATGTGCTTTCTATAAAGGATCTGACATTTGTTGACACTTAGATACTGATGCTTAAGAACAGGTTCAAGTGTTTTCCTTTCCCAAGGAATTTTGCATATTAACAGGTGTCAGGGGGTTAAAATAAATGAAGGAAGCTCCAACAGGGGCATTTCAGGCAGCAACTACCATGCTAGAAAACGGTTGAGGGAAGAGAAAGAAATTAGCAGACTTGCGTGAAGCTTCAGGCACTGTTCACACCCACCTGCAGTCACCTTTCACACCTTTCACCATGTGTGACATAGAATGAAGAAGCACTTAACTCCAGCTGCCACAAGGAGAAACTGATCTCTGTCACCTTACCATCAAATAGTTAGAATAATGACCATAATGGCTATAAGAGCACTACTAAGCACTTACTAAGTTAAGCACACTTAATACCTTTTATATCATGACAATGGCCCTCAAGGTAGGGCCATACAAATGAGGAACTCAGATTTAAAGAGAGGATATTAACTTGCTCAAAGTCCAATGACACAGGTGAGATTTGAGCAGGGTCTGCTTGAATCCAAAGCCTTTACATTATTCACCTCTCTGTTAACCTGGCCATGATGCATGATGGTAAGGAAAATAACAGGCAAACAGTTTTCTATCTTTCTGTTATGCCGAAGTAACTAAACACAGTTAAAGCTATACTTCTCACACTTTTGGGAAAGTCAGCCTATCCTTTTGGGGTATGAGAGATCATTAATCCAGACAAAAATGCAAAAAGAGGAGTAAAGGAGAAAGAGTCCCTCTAGCTCCTTTAAAATAGATCTAGGCAAAGAGGCAGCAAGGAAGAACTGAAAAGCAGGCCCCCTGAAGAACAACTGACCCAGCCTGGGGAAGGGTTCTCAGGGCTGTCCTGCAGAAAGGGAGCTATCGTTCTGTGTGGACAAGACCAGGGTCAGTACTGGATTTGGGACAGTTATGAAAGTTGAAATACACATCCTCTATTTTTTCTGGTCTTGCATCTTTTATAGCCCTATTTAGGTTATCTGATCAGTAACACTGATAAGTACTAAGAGGGGGTTACCAAGGCTGTACAGAAATGGCAATGGATAACTTTCACTGAAATAATGTCAAAAGTCAACTTACCCTAATTGAGAGACAAGATGGCAAGTTCCTCTCTTACCAAATGATAGTGTTCTTTCTAAGAAAGAATGTCTATGGAGTTCCACCACTATTCCACTTTAAAGATAAGAAAACTGAGGTTCTTGAAAGAGAAGCTACTTTCCCCAGATCACAACATGAGTAGACAAGCAATGTGGCATCATGGAAAGGCCAGCAGATTAGGGCTCACAATACCTGGCTTCTCCTCCATTTCAAATTTGGACAAGAAAATTAACTACCCTGAGCCTCATTTTCCTTACCAAGTAAATGGAACTTCTGATGTCAAAATAGGCAGTGATTCTCTACCCTAACTGCACACTGGAATCACCTAGGGAACTTTAAACAAAATCTCTAACGCCCGAGATGCATTTCCAAATGTAATTTGTCTGAGTGCAGGCATAGTTGTTTTGTTTCATTGCTTTGTTTTGAACCATCGTGTTATTATAATGTGCAGCCAGGACTGAGAACAACCACAGCGGAGCCATCCAGAGGATCAAAGAAAATGCTCATGAAAACATCTGTGGAAATTACAAAGCACTATTATCGGTGGTATTTGACCAACACCAGAAACCGGTTACCTGATGGCAGTCAAATCTCTGTAGCCCCAAGGGAAAAAATGCTCTTATACTCATCTGACAAAAGAAAAAAAAAAAAAAAGACACAGTCCCCAACTTGGGTTCTAAATGCTCCTTTACCCTTTAGGCATGTTTGTAAGTAATATTTTTTGGGGGGAAGGCAGAGACACAGGATTATCAGAGATAAGTTACAATCATCATAGGTAACCCCTGAGGAAAGGGGGGACTCAACTTTGTCAAATGAATCAGCCAGTTTGACACAGCCAGTTATTTTCCAAACTACTTGGCTTTTTCCATAAGAGACACCAAAGCCCATCACCTGCATTTTTAACATTCTACCAGAAAGCATTGTCTATCAGCTCCATCTGCCATGGGCACTCAGTCCTGCTGGTGTCAGCTCTAAATTCTGTTCCTGGATACTATGCTAGCACTTCACATACCTGTCATTTAGTGCTCAAAACAACCCTGTGAGGTGGCGATTTACCTCTCTCATTTTACATAAGAGGAAATGAAAGCTCAGAGAGGTTCAGAACCCAAGGTCACGCAGCCAACCAATGACTTGGCCTAGATATTAATCCAAGTCTGTCTCTCTCCAAAGTCACCATCTTTCCACTTTTCTTGACCACCTCCAAAGGAGTTTTCACCATGTTAAGGAAAGGCAGTGGACTGAGATTTAAAAGGCAGGAAGTCTACTGCCTACATCACTGCCAATTTGTAGTGTGACCTTGGGCTACTCCTTTTCCTACTCTGGGCCTCAGAGACCTTATTGGTTGAAATGAGAGAAGAGGGTTAATCTAATTGATCTCTAAGATTTCTCCTGGGTGTAGCCTTATGTCAGTGGTTTTCAACTAGAGGGAATTTTGTGCCCCCCATCCCGGACATTTGGCAACTGCTGGAGATATTTTTTGTTGTCATAACTAGGGGGAGAGGATGTTACTGGCATTTAGTGAGTAGAGATCCAGTGACACTGCTAAACATTCTTCAACACACGGGGCAGCCTCTCGTAACACAGAATTAGCCAGCCTCAAGTGTCAATTGTGCTGAGCTTAAGAAACCCTGTCTTATATAATTATGGCATCATGAAAGTATGTGGGAATGTGGATAATGTCAGGGCAAGTCTTAACAGAAAAGGCAAGGATCCTAAATCAGGTGAAACAACAGAGAATATGGTTACCTGGATTTAGGCAAGGAAGAAGCTGAGTATAGAGAAGTGAGCTGGGGTCAGGAAAGTCTGGCTCCCAGCATAAATCTAGACAGGTCAGAGAAGCCAAAGCTGGGGATCCAGTCAGACAGCCAGCCCGAGCCAACAACAGCGTGTTGCTGAGGAGCTAGCAGGGTGCTCTGCCTGCAGAAGTGGCTAGCACACTGCCCGGAGTCGCTCTGCAGGTTGCTCTGCAGCCATATCCAGTTGAGAGATGCACAGATGAGCCCATCCATCCCCCAAAAGACTGGCCGAGCTTCATTTTTATCCCAGAACATATACCCTTCTTTCTAACAAACACAGATAATGAGCACCCACGTCCACAGATGGATGTCATGGGGAAAAAGGAGACAAGTGATAGTCTTGTCTCTCATAGAATTGATAGTCACAAAGAACAAAACAAGACACATAAACACCAATAAGTGTAACACAAGGTTGAAGGCAGATGGAGAAAAAGGCAAAGTGTCTGGGTCCAGTCTTCCACATGCCTCCCATCACCCTGTGCCCAGCCTCTAAAAAGGCGGTTCTGAACAGATGACATTTCATACCCATCCCCACTTGATCACTATTTTCCAGCTAACCCAGCTTCTGTCACATTCTTCAAACATGCTACACTTAGTTTCATCCCAAGGCCCTTGCACCTGCTGTTTCCTTGCCTTGAAGTCCTCTTCCACCAGATCTCTGAGACCAGCTCCTTATCATCTATGTCTCAACTCAAGATGCCTTCTGCCCAGAACAGCCTTCCCTCCCTACCCTATCCAGATAAGCTCTGAATTCACACCCTCACATTACTCATCACCACCTAATAATATCTTGTTTACTTGCTTACAGTCTGCTTCTTCTTGTCTAGAACATACATTCACAACACCAGGGACCTTGTCTGCCCCAAGCACAATGCCTGGTCATAACAGATCCTCAATCAATATTTGCTGACTGACTTGATGAATGAGAGAAGTAGAATGCTCTCTGGTGTCCGTGGGAGGCAGAGGTCATTTCTGCCTGGGGAAATAAGGGAAAAAGGTGATGACATGTGTGTGTTGCCTTGAGGGTATGTAGGAATTACACTGCCAGAGAAGTAAAGGCATTCAAAGAAGGGGAAACTGAGCAAGCCAGGGCATGCAGGACAGAATAGACAGGGCAACGTAATTGGCACCACACTGGTCAGGCAAATCAGTGAAGAGAAGGCTGGACTGGGCATGGGAAGCAATCGATCCATCATGGAATAGGGAGTTGAGGGGTTTAGGTAGGGGGGGTGGGCTAAGAAAGAAATTCATTCAGGTATTATATATTGAATTTAGCAAGAAAGTGGTATTTAAGGCACTGACTATGTGCCAGGTGCTGTCATAGGCATTTTATACCACTCCTCTCTGATCCTCATGGCAATAACCCTGGGAGGCAGAACTGCCACCCAATTTTATATCTGAGCAAACTGAGGCTCAGAGGTAGATGTAGAGCATTAGCCACCTAGAGTTTGTGTATTCCTACAACAAAGGAATTCCCATACAGACCAGAGGGAACCCACTGTCGTCATGGTAGATTCTAGCACAAAGCCCCAGAAGGACACTCCCAGGAGGGCACAGACCTGCCACCTGTGGGTGGCACTTGCTTGAATATACAAGAAGTCACCAAAGAAGGAGCCAGTGGGTACAAATGGGTGTTGTAGCCCCAGAGACATCATGACAAGGCGGCTTCTGGGCTCTGTCTATACTCAATAACAGGGAACCATGATGGGTTCACAAGTCAAGTCACAAGCACAAGGATGAGGAAGGAGAGCTGCTTTGCAACATCCTCTCCATTCCTGCTATGGTAAAGCATTCTCCTCCATTCCTGAAGTATTGTGGGCCTGTGCCCCATGGGAAATGTTAACAACAGTATTATGTATGTATCTTATGGCAAAAGATCCTTGGATGTACATAAGGAGTCTACATAGGGGTGTGTGTATGTGTGTCTATGTGTGTGTGTTTAGACTATTGCCACAGTAAAGCTGCTATCACCAAAAAAGAAAAAAGAAAACAGCACATAAAATCAGTCCATAAACACCAAATTACAGAAACCATGTAGTGTAATAAATAACGTTACTACAAATAAGCATTACCACTGCCATTTGTTAAACATCTGCTCGGAGCTGGACATTTTATATACATTGTCTGATTTCATACTCACATATCCTTGGGGAGAGATAGTTGCATTTCCACTGGATAAGTGTTTTATATAAATGAATGAAAATAGAAATTTAATAAGAGTTGGTAGAAACCTTAGAAATCATCAAATAATTTTACTCAACTACATTTTATATATAAGTGAACTTGAGGCCCTAGAGAATAAGTGACTTGTCCAAGGTCATGTAAGTTTCTGACTAAACTAAGACTAGTTAGAAGCTAGTTCTCCTGGCTCAGAGTCCCAAGATGCTGCTATACTTAACCCTAAAACTCAATGTCTAGCTTTATTCCTAGCCCTGCAGAGCTAGTCAAGTGTATCTGGATAAACTGGACAATGACCTGGGAAGATTTTTTCTATTTTTTATTGTTATTCAAGTACAGTTGTCTCCATTTGCCCCCTTTACTCTCCCCCACCTCACCCTCACCCCTACCCCCCTTTAGCTTTGTCCATGGGCCCTTTATAGATGTTCCTTAACGACCCTTCACCTTCTTTCCTGTTATCCCTTTCCCTCTCCCCTCTGGTCACTGTCAGTTTGTTCTTTATTTCCAGGTCTCTGGTTCTATTTTGCTCATTTGTTTGTTTTGTTGATTAGGTTCCACTTATAGATGAGATCATATGGGGAAGATTTTTTGAATTAAGGTAGCTGAAAACTTTAATCAAGACTAGTCTTGAATCTAAATAAAGTATTAAATTGCCTAGATAATGGGACTTCAAACCTGGGATAAAATTTTCCCCCAACCCCCCCAAAATAAAAGAGATTAAGAAGTATCTATTGACAGTTATAAAAATCATCATAAGTACAGCATAGGGAATATAGCCAGTAATACTGTAATAACTATGTATGATGTCAGATGGGTACTAGACTTATCAGGGTGATCACCCCATAAGTTATATAAATGCCAAACCACTATGTTGTACACCTGAAACTAATATAAAATTAATATAACATGATATAATATGTCAACTATAATTGAAAAAATTCCCCCAACCAAAAACATTTCCTTGATGTGACCTATACCCCCAAAATTCCTTATCCAGGACAAAGCCTTTGATTCCATAAAGATGTTAAGTTTCTTTGTAAATGCTCTTGGCAGACAAAAACATCTGGCAAAGTCAAACTAGGTGTAAGTACCTGTTTACCAGAAGTTTCCTTGATAAGAGCCTCAGACAGGGGAGCAGAGAGGCACCTGAAGAAGGGCGAGGCCGGCACACAGGGAGGCAGGCCACGAAGTCAGAACACAAAGTTAGAGAACACTGAAGCCCAACGTCATGATTTTACAATTACAAAGCCTTTGTTTCAATGTACATCCCTAAAAATATGTCATAGACAGACAGCAGAAATTCATTATTCAATATAGAAGCCTGATATCGGATGTACATGAGTTTGAAGTAAACATTATCTAAGCAATTCTGGGAGAAAAAATGACTTTAAAAAAATTTAATTGTCTAAATATTTTAGACAAACAAAATAGCTCATTATCCTTTTCATTATCTTGCCTTGAAACCATAATCAGAAAAAAAATCATTTTGGTTTTTCTTTCAAAAAAATTCGCCATGATCTAGAAATCTTGTCTTCACACACAAATCCATTTTGTAAGGGAAAAAAAGAAGCCATTCATTTAATTTGATTGAGTAATCAGCTTAATAAACTGCATAGAAACCATTTAGCGATCATATTTTTTTAAAAAAAGCTTTCCAGCCATGGGAAAACATTAAAGAAAAACCAGTATAGTATGTGGTAGTAGACATATGCTGGCTTTTGACAACTTAGCATCCCTTACTGTGGGGAGCTGCTCCTACCGCCCTGGCACCTTGTGGTCCTGGTTTGTGCTGCCAGTCTTAGTACCCTGCCCTTCCCCACACCTCTTTTTGCCCTGGCCACAATGACTGTGCTAGACATAATCTTGTGACCCAAATCGGGCCAATTAGAATTCTTCCCTGGGAATTTCTCAATCTGGAGTTTGAGTAAGAAAGGAATCTATATTTTGAGTCCAACCTAAAATTATCCGAGGGCTACCTATCTGCTGACTCGTGGAGAAAAAGTTCTCTCTGCAGCAGAAGAGAATAAAGCCAACTCACCCAAATCAAGGCACATGATGGAGGGAGAGAGTCCTAATGCGATCTGAGTCCCTGGACCCAGTTCCAGAAGCCAGACTTTACCCAAAACCTCCCAGTGGTAGGAACTAATCAATTGCCTCTTTTGCCTAAGCCACTTTGAATTAGATTTCCATCTCTAATGACTACAGGAATTCTGATTCATCGATCAGGGACCAACTAGGAACCATATGGAACCAATAATTAAGAAAAAAAAAAGTAATTGAGCTCTAACCAGTTGTTTCTAAGGCTAACCACTGGTCTCAAACTGGTTTAGCCAAATTCAAATATTTCCTGTCCAAACCCATGTGCATGTATTGAGGCACTAATGTCACCATCCTGACATCTGTCATCTGTTTCCTCCTCTGCTGTCAAGAGAAAGAATGTTTACTAACCTGTCGGGAGGGAGGGTGGTTGGGGGGGAGCTATGGTGTTGAGTAATAAATAACACTTCAAAGGGGTTCATTTCTATCCATAAAGTTTTATTTTCCTAATCCTTGGAAAAGAGTATATTAGTAGAGGGTCTCTCCCTTCTCTCTCTCCTCCTTTGCATCATTTCAGGGACAGAAAGGAAGCTTTTATTGTTCATGTTTACTTTTGTTCTGCAGCAGAGATCAGACACCTGCAGTTATAACTTTGCATTAAATGTGTTGCCTTGGATAGAAAGAAACATACTAAATGCATAAATTCCATGAGGAACTGAGGGAGGCTGCATAGAGAAATGAGAGAATATAAAAAGAAGAATGATAGAAGAAAACCATACTGATACACAGGCTAGCAAGGGCAAGCAAGCATTTGGTGCCTTCAGAAGTCCCTGAAATATCTATTCCCACCCTACTGGCTCATACACAAAATTCCACTTGCTACATCGGATTCTTTTAATTTAGAGTGATCGTTACTCCGGAATAATAATCTTTCACACTGCCACAGAATTCTGCTTCTGCAAAGGTCTCTCATAACCATGGTCTGTCTTGATCCACAGCAATATCCTGAACATGGTGGACAGATTATCATTCCCATTTTATAAATTAAAACCTCAGGCTTAGGAAGATCAAGAGACTTGTCCAATATCACATAAGCAAAAGTGGGTAACCGGGACCAGAATAGAAACCTCCTGACTCATGATCACTATCGAATGAGAACCCCAGACAGTTGCTGATCATGTGACACTCCTTATGAGGGAAAAAGGAAAAGCATGTATCCACTAACTTGAGGATGTAATTGGCCAAGGACTGTCACCTACACAAAAGAGTGAGAGGAGGAAACTAATATTGTTCGCAGGCAGAGCCAAACTAAAGGGTGGTCTGATAGGATAGATGTTTTTTTCCCATCACTAGAATGTTTAGGATGTAGGGAAAATTCTGCTCACCAGAATACCTATATCACATATACATTCTCTCCCTCAATGTCCATTTAAAAAAGTGGTCCACGAGGCAGGCATTATTATCTCAGTTTTCACTTGTGATGCTCAGAGAGGTTAACCTATGTGCCCGTCACAGAACCGCCAGTTGGGGGAGCCAGGTTTGCACTTCAGAATTGGCTGGCTCCAAACTTCCTCTTATCCCAGGCTAGCAGAAAGATAAATGCTGAGTCTCCATTAAGAACCCAGAATCCTTGTCAGCTAGCTCCCAGTTTGTTTTTTAGAGATGCGAACTTGGAATGAAAATTGGTTACTTATCATACTCTTTTCTCCCATACCCACTAAAGAAAGGGTTGCTGCAAGACCAATTTGCAAAAATGTTTGCCACACATGTGGCATCATTCTTGCCTCACTACATTCTAAGGGGCACAGGGCAGTCAATAGTACCCCCATTTCACAGATGAATAAAGAGAGGCTCAGAAAGATTTGATGAGTGGCCCCCAAGGCCAACCTGGGTCTTTTAACTACAGCCCCAGAAATCTTCCCTCTCCACTATCTCACCAAGCCAAGCATATATTAAGTACTCAACAAATTAATGAATTAATGGATTATATAATTAATTAGTTAATAATACTCAAGGACTATATCTCAGAAGGATTATGCTTTCAAATTCTCTACATGAAGCTCTGCCTGTTTCTTTGACGCAGAAAATCAAGACTCATTAAATGGCCAATCTGCAGAAGCTCTTTCTCCCTGGGTCCCCCAAGACAGGTATTAGCAGGGACATTTCCCTTAAATTTGCCCCACTCCCTGGCCCCCAGAGCTCTATCAGCCTGCCTGCAGGTACAATTCCATTTGCTCTTTTCTCACCTGTCCTGCCACTTTTTCCGTCCCCACTGGCTGGCATTCTGCCAGAGCCCACTCTTCCCTTCGCCCCCTGCCTATGGCATCAGCACAGTGAGCCATCTCTGCCTACCCCTCCCTCAGTCCAGTGCAGCAGAATGAGTAATGGCAAGAAGCGTATGTGGAATTCAAGTCATGAGACTGCTGGCAGACTGGATTCACTGCCCAACCTCAGACACGGGACATTCCTGCTGTTCTAATCTTTTTTATGAAAGCTCAGCCATGCCTGTGCCATGGAGGGAAAGGGGAAGAGAGGTCGCAGCTCTCCAAGACTCTTCAGATTGTCATTTGCTACCTGTTGAGTTAGTCACATGCAACTGGACAGAATCCTGGGCTCTCACAATTAAGGCAGCTTGAGGACTGGGTGGATGGTCACTATCTGACACATGCCTCTTGCTTGCATACTTCCACGATGTGGGTATTCATCACCTCCTCCAGGTAGCTGTGTTCACACTTAGCCTGCTCTGACTTTCCAAATGAAAAGTATATGAACCAGAGACATGTTGCTAACCATGGCACTCCCAAGTGTCCCCTCACTTCCCAGAGATCAAAGGTATCTTACCTCCTCCTATCCTGTACCCCTCAAGATAAACATCTCCACGGTCTTCAATGATACATCATGTAACATGGTTTTCTTACTCCCCAGAGCCATGTCAATGATCAACTAAGGGTCTATATGTATATATGTATTGTGTGCATTTTTTAAACTACAGTGTGCTCTCCTAGTTGTAAAGGGACATTACTGTTACCACTACATCCATGCTTTGTGTTCCTTCTCTGCATTCTAATGACCCCAGCTCGTCACTTTGCCCCAAAGGTACAGCCCCAAACATCCCAATATCACCAACTCCCTTAACTTCAGGATGAGAAAGAAGATAGCAACTTAAGTTCAATGAGCACAGTGTTGAGCATTTTGCATTATTACGCCATTTAATCCTCCCAAGAACCCTGTGCTCTACAGAGATTGTGGTTGTCCTATTATAAATGAAGAAACTGGGGCCACAAGAAAAATAGGTTACTTGCCAAAAATTGAAAATTAGAAACAGCAGAGTCAAAGCTAGGGTCCAAGTGTTTGGGACCCCAGAGGCTGTCTAACCATGATGCTAAAGATGTTACCCAACATCAAAGGCCGTGGTCCTATTCCACTCATTTATTAGAAGTTGAGGTCTTTGAGACAGGGTTACTGTCCTCAAGTAGTAAGTGGTCTGAGAGATGGGGACGGAGGGGAGGAGGTGGTCACAGGGTGCCTCTGTCACTGTTGTCCTCAGGGACTGGAGCTCAGCCAGGGCACACAGTGCTGAGGAAGCCCACTTCTGCACATGGACCCAGATGTTTTTTTGAGGGACTAGGAGTTGGTGGTTAGTGAAAGTATAAAGGCCTGACATCCACTCTGCTGAGTCCCAGCTCTTCTCCAAGGCCACTGATGGACTCAATTGTGGAGATGAGGTTTCTATGAAATCTCAGAATCACAAAACACAAGCTCCAGAGGGAGGGTCTTCATGTTTGGGGATGAGCTGACAGTGGAAGAGCATGGCAGACAGGAATGGGGAATATGGCATCTTGTGTTCAACTCTTGGCAGTCAGATAACACTGGGCAGTCAGTTACCCTCTCTGAGCCTCTGCTCTCTCATCTATAAAGTGGGGATGATGATGCCAACCACAAAGAGAGGACTAGATGACCTCAAACATGTAACACACTCGGCACAATGCCAGGAGTACTGCAGACCTCACATACAACAAAGGTTACTTATGACAAAGGAGGAGCTAAGTAGCTTCAGTGTGGGTTTTGATTCCTAAAACTCTTCCTAATTGTACTTTTTCATCAATTGGGAAGGAAGGAAGGAAGGAAGGAAGGAAGGAAGGAAGGAAGGAAGGAAGGAAGGGAGGAAGGAAAGAAGGAAGGAAGGAGAAAAAACACTTATCTCTTATTTTGTCTAAATCCCATTTCACAAATACAGAGCTGAGTCCCAGAGAAGGAACAGGACCTACCCAATGTCATAGAGCCAAGCTGATGGTAGAGCTAGAACTGCTATAGCCTCCCTGACATTTGTTTCCAAGGCCCAAGATCCTTGAGGGGAATAAAGAAAAAAAGAAAGGCAGAAAATCAACCCCCTCTCCCCAAGACAACCAGGGCAGCTGGATCTGATCATGCAAGCTGTTTCTGCAATGGTGGAGGGTCCCCATCAAGGCCACTTAGGTAAATGGATACTGGAGTTCAGGGTGCAGAGACTGTTCTCTCTCCTCCTGAGTCACTCGGACTAACATTAAAAAGTTTCTATCAATCCTCAAATGATAACATGAGTTTTGTGCTAAAGCCAGATCAAATTCAGATTTTCTAAATAGTCTAATCAAGAGATTTAGCAACCTACACTGCTGCTCTGTTTTTACATTTTTAAAGGCTTCATTTTTTAGAGAAGTTTTAGGTTCACAGCAAAACTGAACAGAAGATACAGATTTCCCATATACCCATTTCCCATAGACTCCACCATTATCAGTATCCCTTACCAGAGTGGTACATTTGTTACAACAGATGAACCTACAGTGACAAGTCATAATCAGCACAAGTCCAGTTTCCCTTAGGGTTCATTCTTGGTGTTGACTGCTTAGTTCTATGACATCGTTCCCATCCTTCTCATCTACTCCTCTGAAGTTCTCTTTCAAATATATTGGGAGTCCTTTCACTCCTTCCCATCTCTACAGATGACAGCCTCATCAGAACACATCACTCTCTTGCTAAAAATTTTCCACCGAGACTCACCTGCTCTTAGAGTAAAATCTAAGTTTCAGACCCACAGAATGGTTACTCTGCAGGACCTGGCTTGCCTGCCCCCCTGACCTCATTCATCTCACCGCCCTTCATTCCCCAGCTTCACAGCCTCCTTTCTCCCCTCAGTACACTAAGCCCTTCCCACCTCCAGCCCTTTGTCATTGCCTCTCACCACTGAATGCCCTTCCCAGGCTACTTGTACACCTGCTCATTCTCATCCTCCAGGTGTCAGCTCCAATGTCTCCTCTTCAGAAAGGCTACCTGAGCATCCTCTCTGCATATACCTTTGGCCCCTTCATGCCAGTCATTACAACCTGTGATGACTGCAATGTGTTTTATCTTCTTGTTTGTTTTCTGCCTTCCTTCTGGGGAGTGCAAGGGCCTCGTCACTCCTGTTCATCGCTCTGCCCTCCACACCTAGAACCTTCTCTGGCGCACTGTATGTGCTCCATGAGTATCCGGGAAATGAGTGATCTGATGCAATGTTGCATCACTTCTGGAAGCAGAAGAAGTTGAACCTGTAACTTTATTTACTCTTGAAAAGCAAATTACAGTGGTCTCCGACCCTTGCCAGTGATCTGCTGGTTGACACGGGCTGCACTTCATTATACAGAGTAGAAAGAATTGGAGAATATTAGTGCTTTGGCAGGGCTATTAGAGATCATTTAATTCCTCATTTTGTAAATGAGAAAACCAGAACCCAGAGAGGCCACGGTATTTTACCCAAGACCACATCTATTTCTTCGTAATACAATATTTCTTGGTGTTTAATTTCTTTAATTAAACAAGCAATTGTCCATTGGAAAAAATGAGAACTGCATAGAAATATGTCTCATAAAGACTGGAGTTCCCCTTTTCCACTCCCTTCTCTAGGAAAGACCACTGTTTCTACTTTGAAGTGAATCTTTCCCGGTCTTTTTGAATGTGCTTGATAAATTCATGAGCATATTTATACATCTATAGCTTCATCATAACACTTGATTATCCTGAAAATTAATTTACAAAGTAAAAAGTCTTCTTTATGACTGCATTTTTAAAATACCACCAACCACAGAGGTTTCAAGGAAAGGAATTCCATTCTGTGCTACCCAGTGATGGAGGGAAGCCCTGGGGGCCCTTGGGTGGCTGAAGGGGCTCTGGGCAGTTGGCCACACAGGAGTCAGGGGACAAATAAACTTTGTTCTCTTCAACTACTCAGAACCAGCTGGTTTGGGTGGTAAGTGAAATTCTAAACCTTTCTGGTGACCAAGCAGTGACTGATACACAGGAATTGATTCAAGAACTGAATAATCTGCTATACCTTTAATGGTGGGAGTCCAAACTGGAAAAAGGGAAAACTGTTTCAAAAGAAAGGGGAGAACCAGAAAGGGGAAAGAAAAGAGTATACCAGTTGAGAATAGGAGAGTTGCCCTGGCCAGCGTGGCTCAGTTGGTTGGAGTGTCATCCTATGAACTAAAAAGTCTTGGGTTCAATTCCCAGTCAGGGCACATGCCTAGGATATGGGTTCAGTCCCTGGTTAAGGTGCATATGGAAGGCAGCTGATCAATGTTTCTCTCTCACATCTATGTTTCACTCCCTCTCTTTTCCCCTCCCTTCCCCCTCTCTCTAAAAAATCATAAAAACTAAAAAAAAAATCAATACGCATGTCCTCCTCAGGTGAGGATTTAAAAAAAAGGATTAGCAGGGTGGGAATCAGACAGGCTGGGCTCCAACCTTGAGGCCTCACTGAGCCTCAGTTTCTCTCCCTATAAGGTAGAAATAACAACAATACTAGTGGCATGGTACATATGTACCACCCAAACATGGGAGTTACTTGTAAAGTGAACAATGGTAATGACCATGCTGAACGTCTTCTCTATTACACTTTATTGATTGGGTGAGAGAGTTATTGAACCTGGTCATGAGTCATAAATATGCATATTCAAGATCTTTAAAAAATAAAAGTTGTTCATTATATCAGGCTTGAGGAGGTGCTGGGCCCAGGAAGCGGCGTAACAAAACTTTCATTCTTGTTCTCTGCAGCAAGAGTAGGCAGAAACCCACGCCCAGCCGTCTGAGTCCAAGTTGGCATGTCTGTGAAATAAACGTAACAAATGTTGCCCAATCCCTAAGGACCAAGTGGGGTCGTGGAGCGCTGTATTATAGTACGTCTAACACAGCTTAGGTCTCACAAAACACAGAATGTGTGAGTAAATGAAAAAATGGAAAAGTCGTAAGACATGAAAAGAGTGGCCCAGGCTCCGTCACTTGCCTACCGAACACCCTTGTATCACACCCTAAGTGTTCTTACCTGTGACTTGGAGTTACCATATCCCATCAATTCTAAAACATATACTTTTGACTTTTAACATCTCTGATAAGAAGAGTGGGGAAATTCAGCCTAGCCAGGGTCAACTTATTTACTAGGCACAATGGATGCAGTGCCTTCTGGTCAAATAAATGTTTTAATATATAATATTAACATATTCATCTGTATACCAATACAGTCCTAAAATATAATTTTTAACATGTTTTAGGGGAAGGGACCCACAGAAGTCATAACATGACCCTGGCTCAGCCCTCCTCCTAGGCCAAGGTGATGAAGCCAGAGACCTTTTTTTTGTGGGGAGGGGGCTAGAACTCCACACTACATTGCCTGAGAACCACCACACTGTCCAAGAGGTTGCTACATAAAAGAGGGAACAGACTTGTTTTGAGTTTCCCCAAAGAACAGAATTTACATGATTATTCAAGATTCTGCAGAGGAGACCCCTGGAGTAAAGGTCAGTTTACATCCCTCTCCAAGGCCAATAGCCTGTGAGTCTCAATAGTTGTTGAACGTGTGTCTCATTAACTACCAACCCAAATCCCAATGTTTTCCAACTAGATGTTCATTCCACATTGAGGATAAGATGACAGAAAGCCCAACAAAAGATTGAAGTATTTTCAGAATACCTCCCTGCACCTCATCTGTAAATTAAGGGCAATGGAATTTTAGGATTTTTTCGCCTCTGAAATCCTTTGACTTAAAAAATGAAGAGAAAAAGAAAATGAGCTACATGCAGATGTAGAAAATAAGGAGTTACTTTACAGAATAGTGTCTCCCAAATTTTAGAAAATGGCAAACCTTTTACATTGCAATATATCAGTAAGCAAAATCTTAATTTCTAGATTCCTTATTTCAACAAAAAACGTGGAGACTAAAAGCTGCTCACCAAAATCCATTTTCTCTTCATCCTAGGCACATTTTCTAGACTACATCTCCCAGCACTCCTTGTACACGTCCCAGGTGTGCCCATGCGACTGAGTCTAGCCATGAAAGATGAGAGGAGCTGAGATCAGAGAGAGATATAGAAGAGTACCTGTAAGGGAGACAACCTTGGAACAGGGTGTGTGGTAGATCATTTTGGAGACAGTATGGTGAAGTAGAAGGGAACTATCAAGAAATTCATTTAGCACCATTTAGCATCCATTGGCTATTTCAATTCCCTTCACACTCATTAGGGTAGGGATGATGTACATACCAGTACTGCCAGAGTCCATTCTAATGGTTCGGTGCACATACCATACTAGTTGTTAAATATTTTGAATATCATCCTTGCATTAGAGCCAACAATGTGATAAGCACAGAATTATATATCAGTGCAGGCAAAGAAGAAGAGAGGCATAACAAACTTTGCTTATCCTCCATAGTCCACAATCAAGTTAGGTAATAAAGACATAAATGAATAGCTTAATTATGGCACATCAAAGCCTTTCTTGTATTAGCAATAGAAATAAAGTACTTTTAAAACAAGGGGAAGGTAACATGAGGAATGGGAAAAGGAATCTAGGCAGAGGCAAGACTAACTTGGTACCTGAAGCTGTGGTGGGATGATATAGTGCAGAGGGGAAAACAGGCAGAGAAAAAAGCCTGAACAAAAATATAGAGCCTGTACCCAGCAGTTCCACTTCTGGGAATAAATCCAAAGACAAACACCATACGATTTCACTCATATGTGGAATCTAATGAACAAAATAAACTAACAAACAAAACAGAAATGCACTCAGACACAAAGAACAGACTGACAGCTATAAGAGGGGCTGGGTGAAAAAGGTGAAGGGATTAAGCAAAAATAAAAATCTCACAGACACAGACAACAGTATGGCATTCACCAGAGGAAGAGGGAGAGTAGGAAGAGGTAGAAAGGGCAAAGGGAAAATAAATAGTGACAGACGGAGCCTTGACTTTGAGTAGTGAACACAATATAATATACAAATGATATATTATGGAGCTGTACAGTTGAAACCTAAGTAATTTTATTAACCAATGTCACCCCAATAAATTCAATAAAAAATTGTAAATACATATATAGGGTCATAGATCAGGGTGCATGTGGAGAAGAGTGAAAGAAGCGGCCTTGAGGGGAAGCGGGAGGGGCAAGAAATGGAGCCTGAGAGGAGAGAAGGCTGGGAGTCTAAACTGGGTCAAGACGATGAGGGCTATGAACGTCTGCCTTGACTCCCAGTTCTGTCAGCAACAGCAACATCTGAGAAGGGGCAGGGCGTGCTAGATAAGTATAGCCTGGCCTTTACCACTTCCCAAATGTGTGAGGTGGGAAAATCTTGAGATCTGAGTCACAGTTTCCTCATCGGTAACACTGACAAAACTCCAAACTTCTCAGGGCTGATGAGATGACAAATGGAAGCGCTCAGCATATGGCCAGTAACAAATGCTGGCGGTGTTTGCTGCTGCAGAAGAGTTCTGATGTGAGAAGGACCAGATCACGTTTTAGAAGTTACTGGTTGAAAGGAGAATGGACGCAAGAGGTGAGCAGCAGGAAGGTCGTATTTAAATAATCGCCTCCAGAACTGAAGGGAATCCTGAGTGCCATCTAATTGGACCCTCTCATTTAACAGAGAAAGAAAGTGAGGTTCAAAGAGAGGATATTACTTGCTAGTTCCCAGGCATCTTGATTCCCAATGCAATGCTCTTTTCCTCACACGTTGATTCCCTGACCTTTATTGGCCCATCAGCTAGACAATAACTCAGGTCCAAAACAGAATAAAATTCACAACACATACTGGTTTCAATGACTTCAGACCTGGAGTTTAAGCCAAACTAGAAATGGATGCCATTTTGTTGCCTCGAATTAGGGTGACTAGCACTACAAGCCATCTTTACCCCCAAACTAACACTTGTGAACCTTGAGGTTCGTAATTCATTTATATCTGAACCTAAGTCCTAGGGATGGCATCATGGAGAACAGCCCCTGGACCCACGACAGCTCATCCCCCTTTGATGCTAATCGCATGTGAATGCTTGAGTTAAGGAGACATCATTAAAAGCACATTAAGTTTAATTATGCCAGCAGCATCAGGCGGGGAGAGGTGCAGCTTAATGCAGAATGCATAATTAGATAAGACTTAATCCATTAGATTCTTATTTGTTAAGAAAATGTGTCTCATCTGTGTCACCACAAGTAGTGTCTGCGAAACCACCTCCCAGGTGGTACATTTCCACCACCCATGAGACCTTCGGTGATACACAGGGTCCGGCAGAAATAACACCACTGAGGGTGGTTGGTAGGGTACATGAATGTCTCACACAAGATGGACGGCAATGTGAACATTTCACCTAAAATGTCATATGGTGTGCTTGAGTGTGATATTCTGATGTCACATAATTACACGCTTACGATTTTGTAATAAAAGGTTTTTAAGTAATAAAGAGCGGCATTATTTGTGCTGGACCCCTGTATATACTGCCATGAGATACTGACATCATAATATTACCAAATCAACAAGTGAGAAATCAACAGGAGTGGGCTTCAGGATGCCAGGGGACAGGGGCCTAGCTTCCTTCTGACCTTTGTGTGGTATGACAAGAGTCCTGGCATAGAAGTCAAGAAATGTGGGCTCTATTACCATCTCACTCACTCCCTAGCTGTGTAATGTCTGAGAAAGCTCTTTAACCAACTATGCACTTGGTTTCCTCATCTATAAAAGAAAATTAACAAGGATTTGGGGGATAGGAACCCCTGTGCACTGTCGGCAGCAGCCACTGTAGGAAACAGTATGGAAGATCCTCAAGAAACCAGAAATAGAACTCCCAAATGATCCAGCAATTTCACTTCTGGGACTATATCCCAAGGAAACAAAACCAATATCTCACAGAGAATAATGTTCATAGCAGAATAGCCAAGGTATAAAAACAATTTAAGTTTCTGTCATATAATGGAATGTTATTCAGCCTTTAAGAAGAAGGAAATGCTGACGACTGTGACAACATGGATAAAATTGGAGAGCATTAGGCTAAGTGAAATAAGCCACATAGAGAAAGACAAATACTGCACTGTATCACTTACATGTGGAATTTAAAATAAAAAAGAAGTCAAACTAATGAGAGCATTAGGCTAAGTGAAATAAGCCACATAAAGAAAGACAAATACTGCACTGTATCACTTACATGTGCAATTTAAAATAAAAAAGAAGTCAAACTCACAGAAACAGAGAACAGAAAAGTGGTTGCCAGGGGCTGGGAGTAGGGAAAATAGGAACAAGTTTGTAAAAGGTACAAACTTTCAGTTACAACATGAATAAGGTCTGAGTAGTAATGTATAAGATGATGACTACAGTTAATAACACTGTACTGTGTAATTGAAATTTGCTAAGGGAGTAGAATTTAAATGTTCTCACCAAAAAAGAAAAAAAAAGGTAAACACGTGAGGTGATGGATGTGCTAATTAAAGCGGTGGTGGGGGGATCCTTTCATAATGTATACTTAAACCAAATCATCATGTTGTACACTTTAAATATCGTGCAAGTTTATTTGTCAATTATACCTCAATAAAGCTGAAAAGTAAAAAACAATTCATTGTAATTGCCTCATCGAGTTGATAGGAGAATTAAATGAGACAATCCATGTAAGGTGCTCAGAGCGATGCTTTGAATGTGTTAGATCCTCAGTAAATGGCAGTTACTGCTGCCATCATCGTCACCATCGTCACCATCGTCACCTTCAGCACCACCATTATATTCCATCATCAGCACTGTGTGAGAGACCTCCTTCTCTGCCTACCCCATCAGTGTTGGTGGCCCCAGTTATGAGTCTTTTATCTGTGCTTTCTCTCCCTAATTGATCTCGAACAACCCTATACCTTTAAGTGTCACTACAAGATGACAACATGTAAACTCGACCTCCAGCTCTGAGCTCTAGCCGCAGATCTGGTATCAAATTTGCAGACCCAGCACGTCAACGTCTTACTCGTAGACGCCTCACACAGAACCAGCCCAAAGCAGGACTCACGACCCCTCCTTCCATCACCACCACTTCCTCCCAAGTCGTCCCCATCTCAGTGAGTGGCACTACCATTTCTCAGTTTTTCAAGTCATTATCTGGGGAGCCATTCTCTTTTTCCCTTGAACATCTACATCCAATTTATTTGTAAATTTGTAAGATTTTGCCTCCAAAACATAGCTTAATTATATCACTTCTCTCTATCTGCACTGCTCCTCCACTTCATCTCCTCCCGACAGCCTGGTCAAAGGCCTTCCAGACCACATTCTTACTCCACTCCAGTCTACTCCCTACACAGCACCAGAGAGATGAGGCAAAAATGTGAGTCAATCTTCTGTTCAAAACTTTCAATACCTCTCTAGTACCCTCAGGATAAGGATACAATACACCAATAACAGGAGGCCTCAGGTACATACATCTTCATGCTTCCATGACTGTGCTGAATTGCCCAGAACCTATGTTTCCAGTTCTCAAACCACCACTGGTATGCATGCAAAGAAACTTGGAACCAGGGATCCAAAGATCTACTTGGGGTAGGGATCTCATGGTGAGTGGTCAGATGAGCACATTACAGCTACATGTCCAGCCTCTACTGGCAATCCTCCCAGGTGCCACCAAAACTAAGTGCAAGCCATAAACCCAATTTTTGTTGGTACACAAAGCTAACAGGCTGACAGGTATATTCTGCTCCTAAACCATTCATATACACATAGTTGTAAAACATCATTTATCTGCAATTATTACATTTTCTAGCTCTGGCCAAGAGTTAACATCATCCTCCAGGCAACCCTGGAGATAACCATGTGGTCAGTCTGGCCGAGATTAATTTGTGTTATACATGAACAATTAAAAGAACCTACTGATATACAATGATGAATCTCAAAACCATTATGTTGAGCAAAAGACATCAGACACAAAGGTGCATACTATAAGCTTTCCTTCCTAGGAAATTCTAGAATAGGCAAAACTAAAGTATGGTGACGAAAATTAGAAAGTGATTGTCTCTGTCAAAGGGAGAGTGAGAGCAGGCGTGGGGAACTGAATAGAGAGCACATCGGGACCTTGCAGAAGTGATGGGAAAGTTCTGCCTCTGCCACATGTGGCAGGTAAATACATTGACATCTCCCTTCTGTCTTCTGCCACGATGACCACAGAGACCACGTGCTCCAGCTGGCACAAGTACAAGACGGTAGAGTCTCCACAGCCAGTGGCACTGAGTGACAGTGTAGACAGGAGGTTGCCCCTGGTCCCTGTTGGAGAAGTAGCGTAAGTGAGAAATAAGTTGCATGTTAAGCCAATATTTTGTAACTGTCACTCCAGCCTAGCCTAGTTGACCCTAAGTAACGCTCTTTCTCTCCACACCCCCAGCATTACATACACTGTCCTGAAACAACAGTTCTTCGTGAACAGGTGTTGAGTGAAAATAAGCAAATCGCTATTCGGTTTCTGAGGAAAAAAGGTTAGACTTGGGCAAAGACAATGGAAGAATCTAATGGAGAAAGCTTTAAAACTATTTCAAGAAGCTATTCCAATCATGTCTTTCAAATAAAATAGCAGGCTGAAGACTAGAAATGAACAAAAGACCAGGGTTTAGACTCAGATCTGGGTTCAATTCCTAGCTTCTCCACTTAGTAGCTTTGTATCCTAGACAAATTAGATAACATTTCTGCTAACCTCAGGTTCTTTGCTGTAAAACACAACTAATGATTAGATGAAAAAATGTGCAAAATATTTTGCCCACTGTTTGGCACATATGGGTGATTAATAAATATTAGTCTCAGTTACGGACTGAATCATGTCCCCTCCAAAAATAAATAATTCAGATGTTGAAACCCTAACCCTCAATGTTACTAACCTTGGAGACAGGGTCTTCAAGGAGGTGATTAAGGGTAAATGAAGTCATAAGGGTGGAATCCTGATCTGACAGGACTGGTGTACTTATTAGAGGAAAGAGATACCAGATTCTCTCTCTCTCTCTGTTTCTTTACATATGCACACAGAGAAAAGGCCATGTTTAGGATACAACAAGAAAGCTTCATCTGCAAGCCAAGAAGAGAGGTATCGTGGGAACCCAACCTTGACCTTGGACTTCTTACCGCACAACTGTGAGAAAATAATTTTCTGTTGTTTAAGCCACCCAGTCCATGATATTCTGTAATGGTAGCCAGAGCAGACTAACATGGCCTCTGACATCATTATCATCATCACTGAAAACCCTCAATAAATATTTTTGGTTAGAGGAATGTTTCATTCTTTCATTCACTGGTTCAACAAATGGACGTACCTATTATGTTCTCGACGCCCCACAGCGCAGCAGGGCTTGCATAGTGAATAAGGCAATGTAACTGCCCGCATGGAGGTTACATTCTCATGGGAGAGATCACAACTCAATGAAAAATTATCCTATATAGCACTGGGTACTGATGAGAGAACAGTGAGTGACAGGAGCCGATGAACAGTAGAGAGACGCCTCTGCCAAGTCTCTGAATAGAGACCTGAATGACATAAAGGAGACGTCGTGAAAACGGGTGGGGGAAGAACTCCCAGGCAGAGAGAAAAGCATGCACTAAGGCTCTGAAATGGCACTGTATTTGTCCAATTCAAGGAACAGCAGAAGCCAATGCAGCTGGAGCAGAGGGAGCAGAGGGAAATTAGATGAAAAGGGTAACAAGAGGTGAGACCATTTAGAGCCTTATGGGCCAAGGGAAGAACTTTGGCTCTTATTCTAAGAGATGAAACAGCTAGTAGGTGACTGGGGGGAGGGGGGGTTACACAGAGAATAACTTGATTTGACTTACATTTAAAACACTCACTCTTGGCTGCTGGGCTGCTGAGTGAAGGCCCAGGAGATGAGGGGGTGGATCACAGCAGGGAGGCCAGTTAGTAGTTTATTGCAACAGTCCATGCAAGAGATAACGGTGGGCTGAAGGAGGCGGTCAGGGTGGGATGTGAGAAAGGTCAGATTCTAGATATATTCCAAGAAGAAGGATGTGCTGCTGGGTTGAACGTGGAATATGAGGAAAGAAAGGAGACAGGGATGAAATCAAGAGCATGGATGGAGGAGGAAGGGCTCTTACAAGGAGACAAGAGAATCTGGGTTTTAATCCTCGGCCTTGCTTCTAACCTGCCATATGACCCCACATTCCTCTGTGCATTGGAACATAAACCTTTAAAGTGGGATTAACCATACCTGCCATGTATCTAAGGACCACGTGGAGATTAAATCAAGCTCAAATGCTTTGAAAAAGCAACAGCACAGACCACCAAGAGGTTATCCTTGATTCATCCCAAAACACAGTATTTCCATGAACTGCTGTTGCTGCCCCTCTACCTGCCCTGTCTTCCCTCCTCCTCAGGGTCCAGGAATGATTAGCCACAAATAATGCTGATACAGAGACTGCCACCATGTCAGACGGTGGACAGCATGTAGCACTCCATGAGTGGTGATGACCTGGCAACCAGCTTCAGGTGGCTCCGAAGAATGACCTGCTCACTGTCCAGGCTCAGGCGTTGCTGAAAATGACCAAGGGAGGGGGGCTGGGGGCTTTCTGAAGACACTGCCTCTGCTTCTAGCTGTCCCCTCAGGAAATGACCATAGCACAGCATGCTGTGTCCCTTTACCATAGTATGCTCCTGACCTGCAGGGCAAGGAGTCTTCGCCCCCATGGGAAAATTTAATTTTCATTCAAGTAAAGCAGAAATGGTCCTCTGCACTCCCTGTCCCTGCTTTATTTTTCTCCACACACCTATCAGCACCTCACATATAATACCTCTCACTGGTTCATTGTCTACCAGCCCTACCTATAAGATATAAGCTCCTTGAGAGCAGGGACTCCTGCCTGCTCTGCCTACTGCTCCATTCTAAGTGCCTGGGAAATGGCCTGGCATGCAGCAGAGGCATAGTAAGTCTTTGTTCAATTCATGGATGTATGGCTTTTTTAAAGGCCCTTAGTCATTTCTGGAGATCACATTAAAGATTTTCTTTCTTTTTAAAAAAATGTACAGACCTTCACAAAATTTTGGCATACAAAATTCACAAGGTTACAGAAACCTTAAAATTCATCCATGAGTCAATCTCCTCAATTAAAAAGCTATAGGAAAATGGAGAAAACTTGACCAGAGCCCCAGCATCTAGATTCTAATCCAAGCCTCAGCAACACCTTGCTGTGTGGCTTTTGACAAGTCATTTCCAGCATTTGGCCCTTCAGATCACTAAAACAGCTGGAAATGGGCAAGGTGATCTATAATGTCCCTTTCAAATCTAACCTTCATTTGACCCAATTCCAGAGCCATGGAAAGTCAGCCACTTATGGTTGATGGGGAAGAAAGGAAAGGCATGGCAGTCTCTTCATGAATTCAGCTATCCTTATCAGCCCACATTTTTTTTTATATTTTCTTATTCAAGTGACTCATCCACCAGCTATAAATTCAGGGTCATATCCAGATGAGAAAGATTGAATTTATATGGAAGAAGGTATCGTGGAAAAGGGAAAATCTAAGAATCAATCCTGGATATTCCAGGATGAGCTCCTCATCTCAAGATTCTTCACTTAATCACATCTGCAAAGAACTTTTTTCCAAATGAAAGCACATTTATGGGTTCTAGGAATGAGAATGTAGACATATCTTTGGGAGGGTATTTTTTAGCCTCCCACAGCTACATTTAGAGACGCTCACCCAGGACAGCTGGTCTAGAAAGCAACACCCCTGTCCCCACTGTTACCCATGTATGAAGATAGATCCTTCCTATTTTATTATTCTCCTTGAATGCTGTTTGGGAAAGTTACTTCCAAAACAATTGTTTTTTTTTTTTATTATTATTATTATTATTATTATTATTATTATTATTATTATTACTACTACTACTACTACTACTACTACTACTACTACTACTACTACTACTACTACTACTCTTTCAGAATTAGAGAAGAGAAGAGAATGAAGAGGGGCTCCTTCCTCCCTGCTGGTGGAGGGGCAAACTACTTCATGGTGGCTGAAGTCATCAGAAGTCAGACAGTCTGAGTAAATTACAACTAAAATAATGTCTGTGAGCAGAACTTGACAGGAGAGGCATGAGCCACTATCCTCATAGTTCAAGGTAAGAGGCCCAAGTAGTCACTGGGCAAAAGCAGAAATAAAATAATGCTGAAGGCATTTGGAACCAATTTTTTAGAGAATATCCATAGCTTTTTATAATGTGTCCAGTTTTGCATGATCAACCTCTCTTTACATAAAGAAACCCCAAATCTCAGGCCAGGCTCCTTCCCTCATGAAACAAATTGCCAACTAGGAAGGCTCATCAAAGCACCCATACTGCCTTCTCCAGCCCCACATCTTCTTGACCCAGCTCAGTGGCCTGGCTATAAAACTACAATGAGAACCCACCAAGTTGCCCCGCACTTGCCTCTCAGGAAGCAGGATGGAAGCAGAAGTGCAAGAGAAACATGCCTTAGGGTCTGCCCTGATGCCACCATATGTTCCTGGAAGTGAGAACAGTAAAAAGGAAATCGCAGATGAAACAAGAAAACCTTGAAAGTGCAAAGTTGCCCCAGATTTGTGGCCTTGCATTAAATGCACTGCATTTGCTGTGCAAGTTCCCATAATTGGCTAAGAAATCACACAGCTGGGTCTTTCGCTCAGCCCAGGCAGATGGAAATGACTTGCAGTCCCTGCAAACAGATGTTTTTCATGTCTCTCCCCAGGGTAACCTGAATATTTGCTGCCACACAGAGTGTATTACTGCCCCAATTTGTTCTTTTTATATTCCCCAGGAGACAGGAGACCATTGGAAAACATTCCTCTCTTATAGATGCCATATATGTCCTCCTACCAGCCTCTTACAAAGACTTCTTGCCACTTTCAGCTGTCCCCTCTTCCTAAGTCTTACTACCAAGGGCCAAGAAAGCCCACTTCATTTTTAACCTGGTTATTGAAATAAGTTTCTCATTGATCTCCTTGCTCCATCCTCACTTCTGGTCCATCTTTCACTTCCTAAGATTATACGATGTATCAGTTTCACCACATCACAGCCCTGCAAGGGATTCCCCCCACTGCCAGCCACCACAGCTATGCAGGTAGTTTCCATCAATTGTCAGGTTAAGTACTAAGTATCATCACACAGAAAACACACAAGCTACTGAAAATTTCAAACAATATATTCATTTTTAATTAGACTAAGTTCAAGGGTATCTTTATAATAAAGTCATTGTCATCAACTTATCCTGATATATTTTCTCAAGTCAGGAATAACAGGTGGACTGTTTAGGGTGAGTGTCACATGACTCATGACCTCCTACCTGTACTCTTCATTTTGTGATAATTATGAATTACTGAAATGGTATGGATTTGATTTTACAGTGACTTCCATTTTTTTTAGAGTTTTACTCACAGGTTAAGCCATATTATTAAGTTTGTTTGTTACCTCATCTTGCAAGAACAGCTTGATGAACTTTCACCTAATTTAAATGTTTGTAATAGCAGGCCCTAAAATACAGAAAATGAGGAGTCAAAAGTAAATTCCAATACAAGATAACTGGCCAAAGCTACCTCACTGGATGATCAGGAGGACATGCACCCCCATTAAGCTGCCAGTGACAGAGAATATTCAGAGTAGTTTTGAATGTGAAACTCAAGCCCAAGGTCACAAGAGCAAAATGCAGGTGTAGACACAATTGAGCTGCTTCTCATTTCAGCCACTCTACACAGCAGGCTCAACAGGGGGATTCATGGATTTTCCAATGGCTAAGAAATCACCTGAACTATACTGAGATCAGCTAACATTTAAAATATTTTTAAAAAGCAGGGATAAATGAGAGAATAACGAGCAGTTTATCTCTCTCTTCATTGTACATGGATAAGAATACTATAAGAAACATCCACAGCATCAACACAGCCATTACTGCTTCAGATGCAAAGTGATGATAGAAGCAAACTTGGTAATAACATATACATATCAATGACATGTCAAATATCACTGCCATATTGATACCAATCAAACCTGGTAAATCTGATAGGTTTTATTATTTAACAATGTAAGATAACAGGATTTATTTATGCCTACTTTTTTCATAGAACATTCGCCCTTTTATGGAAGTAGAGTAGATATCTAAGGAAGAAGACTCTAAAAACTATTTTCTAAGATAAAATTTAACTGTGAAAGGATTAAATAAGTCAATTTAGTTTCCTTATAAATGGCAATGTTTTGAAGCTTAAAGGGGTTCATTTTGTTGTCTGCATGTTTCTTAAATTTTTTATGAGCACTAGAACAGAAGAAAGAATATGGCATTAATTGCTTTACTTCCCTGGTAATGTATTTGTGTCTGTTGGACAGAGGGCGAGTCGGGAGGTGGAATCAAAATCTACACATGCTTATGACCGTGTGATATGTGATATAAATATCACATTCATATAAACCTCCTCAAACAAACCTTTTAAAGTAGAGAACTCTTAGGTTTTCGTCCTCACGTCTCAGTCACTCTTTTCAGTCTCATCGTCCGCATCCTCCATCTGGTACCATCACTCCACCCAAGTTGCATTTCTCACTGCCCACAGATGGGCCTTGCCACGTCTCAGTCACTCTTTTCAGTCTCATCGTCCGCATCCTCCATCTGGTACCATCACTCCATCCAAGTTGCATTTCTCACTGCCCACAGATGGGCCTTGCTCCACGCCTCTCTGCCTTTGGCTCTGCTCTACCTGGAAAGCCCCTCATGCTCCTCTCCACCTTTCAATCCCAGGCTCAGGTCCCGCTTCTTCATGAAGCTTCCCCTGGAGACCTTCTGCCAACATGTCTCAGACTTTAGTGCATGTAAGGGGTGGGGGAGCATATTTAAAAGGCCGAGCCACTCCCAGACATTCTGACTCTGGAGCCCAAGAATCAGCATTTTAACACACCAGTGAGTCAAAAGGGGGTATGGGTGGTCCACAAACCGTTTAAGCATCACTGCAGTGACTTGTCTGCAGTGATCCTGTCCTGTAATACTTCTTAAAACTGATTCAGTGAAACCTCATTCCCAGCTATCCCCACTGTGTCCCCAACCAGACCGTCTTCCTTCCTTTGAATCTTCCTGCACATGGAAACTGTACAATAAACCTAAGTTGATGTTGATGATACTCAACATGAAGGTGACAGGCTTTCTGAATTCAAATGCAGGACCCTCAGACGTCATACCACATTTGATAGAGAATCTCAGGCTCCAAGGCATCTCTTCCCACACATGGCACTTCTTCCTGCCTCATGATCTAGGCCTGGTTCATTCCCTACTGCAGATCACCATAGCAACTCTGCAGGGTGTGTAGAAAAGAGACAGACCACCCTGCTGGAGAAGGCTGAGGCTAGATTTAATATAACCACACTGTGGTGGCTGAAAGATAATGTCCTGTTGATTACCCCAAAGGAAGAGCACACACAAAAAGTATTAACACTTTCCAGAAAGGGTGATTTAAATTAAACATACCAAATACACCCCTGACTGGAATGGTAATCAGGCTGGGATGCAATGCGGAGGTGCAGCCCATTTCTGGAGGATCAGAGGCTGTTAGAGCTGGAGGGAATGTAGCTGTCTATCCCTATCCACACACAGCAGTCCTCTTGCTGCAGGGGAACATGTGAGTGAATGTGTGCCCTGCCAGTCCTCTAGGCACCCTGGACCCATGCTTGTCTTCGACTTCTGGAAACTTGCTCCATCAATAATATCCTTATTCATTATTTTTGAAAACTGAAATGCTTTGATTATGCTGATTCCTCTGCATAGGATGATCTTCTGCCTTTTTATACACAGTGGATATCTGCTGAATGTTGAAGCAGCAGCTCAAATGTAAGTACTTTGGGGCGTTCCTCCCCTGGTTTCTCTAGGCAGTTGCTATTTATGTGTGCACACAGCACCATTTTCCCTCAAAATAATTTAAATAAAACATATTTCAAACGTAAGGCCAGCTTTTATTCATAAGACTAATTCTTTAATCAGTTATTCTTAATCATGTAAGTAACATTCATGAATCCTCAACCCTCCATAAATGCTAGAATTTTGACAAACTCTGCTTCTAACCACCTGGATGCTATCTCCTGCCTCCTCTCCAACCGAAGGTAACCATTATCCTGAATCTCATGTTCGTCCTTCCCTTGAGCTCCTTTTTTTATTGTTTTATTGCATCTGTATATATTCCTAAAAAGTATTTATTTATTTATTATTTTCAAGATTTTATTTATTTATTTTTGGACAGAAGGGAAAGGAGGGAGAAAGAGAGGGAGAGAAACATCAGTGTATGGTTGTCTCTTGTGCACCCCTTTTTGGGGACCTGGCCTGCAACTCAGGCATGTGCCCTGACTGGGAATCAAACCACTGACCCTTTGGCTCACAGGTTAGAGCTCAATCCACTGAGCTACACCAGCCAGGACAAAAAGTATTTATCTTCATTTTGACTTTTTTTAAGGATTTTTATTTTTTAGAGAGAGGGGAAGGGAAGGAGAAAAAGACAGAGAGAAACATCAATGTGCAAGAAAAATACCAATTAGTTACCTTTCGTACACCCTCAACCAGGTATGTGGCCCACAACCCAGGAACGCGCCCTGAAGGGAAATCGAACCTGCGATCTTTCAGTTTGTGGGCCAGCACTCAACCTACTGAGCCATACCAGCCAGGGATTGACTGTTTTTAACGTCACAAAAAGAGTAATCATACCATAGGTGGTTATTTAGAACATTCTTTACTTAATACTGTAATTTAACATTCGTCCTCATCGTTTATGTCACTGCATTTATCTCACCTGTATGTCCACCATGTCAAGCTTATTAACTGGGCAGTTCTGGTCTTCTGTCCCCTTGTTGATGTTTTTGTGTTCTCATCAGTGTAAACAGAGGATATTAAAATCTCCCATGATGATGGGTGTATTTATCAATTTCTCCTTGAAGTTTAATCAATTTTTATATCAACTATATCTATATACAACAATTTATATATAAATTGGTTAATTTATATATAACTTTTTGTGAATTAACTCTTTTATCATTATGGAGTAATGATACTCCATTACTGATAAATTTCTGTTTTTATTTATTTTGAATTTTAATATAAAATATGGAACTTAGCACATTCTCACACTATTTAATTTTGTCTCCATGCACCTG
>VMDR010004305.1:0-61552 GCA_007922815.1 Macrotus californicus | reverse complement strand
AGGTCACATTTCCTAGAATATTTGGAGATGCCAAACTCTTTACGTAATCAATCTATCAGCCAGTCCTTATTATAAAGGCATGTAGGTTAAGTAATGGATGTTACAGTTTATGCTCTTCAGCCACCCTGTGCTCCTGGCCCTGTCACTGAAAGTTGTTCACAACGCCTTCTCTCTAAACGACGTCAGTGCTCATTATACCCACAGCTTTTATTGGTGTAAGAATTTCACTTATTTTAGACATTCATTTTCCTCTCAAAATTAAATGATAAGCAAAATCTTGATTTACACCCCATTTTTATCTGTTCACATGGTTACATTTAGCTTCTGGTAAACCTTATATTGTTCATTGGAAGAGTCATGTCAGAAAGGGTGTGGGGGTTGTGGCAAAGTTTTCTCTTCGCTGTAGTAGACAGAATTCCAGATGGGCGTTCTTACTGACATGGAGCAATAGGAACTTAGTTTGCTGCTGCCTCACTGGCTCACACTTGTTTGATATTTTTTGACATAGTTCTCTTTGGTTTGTTTATCATACAGAAGAAGTCCCCATAAGGTAATGTTCAGGTATACAAATTGGAGCCTTGATTTTAACACTATAATATTTGAACATTGGTATCCAAAGTAGTAGATAAGAAATACTAGGAAGATCTTATAAAAATATTTTTTCACACATGAACGCTAAAAGTAACATAAATACACAATGTTTATGTATTTTTTTCTCCCCAGTGTATTGGTGAAAATAGTTGCATTTGGTGATTAAGAATAGACAGTTTACAAATGGTTTTTTAAGACAGTTACCTTTGTGACTTGAAATATCCGACATTGTTAAGACCTTGTGTTTTTGATCCCTAGGTCCATACCAAATAGTAATCTTTTAATTTTATTAATATAGTTATAAATTACTTTTATGTGATTTTAATGAGAAACAGCAGGATGAAAGCAAATGTCCTATTACATATATAATATTGCTTTATTTCCAGGGCTTACAGATTGGTACTCGAGAACTGGAAGAGATGGGAGCAAAATTTTGTGTTGGTCTGTTGCGTTTGAAAAGACTGACATCCCCATTGGAATATAACATGCCGTCCAGCCTGCTTGACTTTGAAAATGACTTGATTGAATCAAGCTGCAAAGTAACCAGGTGAGATGCACTTATTTTATTCTGTTGTTACCTTGTAGTACACTCTTAGACTTCGTCAAGTCAGTTAAGCATAGGAAAGGCAGAGATTTTGACAGCCAAGAACATTTTTAAGATTACTGTGATTAAGTTTACACATTACTATTTGTTCCAAATTGTGGTAATATACTTGATTCTTTTAACGCTAGTATTTGGATGAAATTTTAATGAAGTAGTCTTATATTTTGAATGTTGTTTTTAGTGGAAAACTACTTATATCAGCTAATATCTAAATTAAGAGGGTTTGGAGTTAGGATTCACACTTTAAAAGAAATTTAATTTTGTTGCTGTCTACACACATCAGATAACTTTCCAATAAACTTCTGGTTGCACATACCAGAAACAGCTAATATAGTAAATTAGAAAATTTAACTACATCTGCCAAATATTCTTCTGAATAGGTAAATTTTTGCCCCTAAAATTCAATATATATAAAATTTGATCAGCTATAGGATCAGAGATAATTCAGTATCATAGTCCTTAATCATAGTGTCAGAACTCAGCACTTTATAGTTTGATGTATACGGGTAAGAACACTCCCTTTGTACAGAACCTTCATTTTAGTTTTAGATACTGACTATCATCAGGTTTAATTATTGCCATGCTCTGCTATGTGTGCTAGTTTGGCAGTTTTAAGTAGTAAAACATGAATCAGAACTCTGTTCTTTATAGTGTGACAGAGTGGTCACCTGAATTGTTCCCCCGGAAAGTGCCTGCTAAACACTAACGGAGACTAATATAAAGATTGGTAGTTGTTCTCATGGGTGTTTAGAAACCTCCTTTTAAGTTATTTCATGTATTCATTCCCCGCACCCCCCCCCCACTGCCCTACTTTGTTGAGGTATAATTCCCAAATAAAATTGTAAGGTATTTAAAGTATACAATGTGATTCGATATATGTATACATTGTGAAGTGATTTCCCCTGTTGAGTTATTAACATATCCATCCATTACCTCACATGTTGATATTTGTGTGTGTGTGTGTGTGTGTGTGAATATTTAAGTTCTACTCTGTTAGCAGATTTCAGTTATACAGTCTAGTGTTAACCAGTTGCAGTCAGCATCACCTCCTCAGGCCTCTTCATCTTACACCTGAAATCTGTGCCCTTTCACCAACCTCTCCCTGTTTCCCCACCTCAGCCCCTGGCAACCACTCTACTCTACTTCCCTGAGTCCCATTTTTTTTTTTTGTTGGATTTCACATTTAAATGACATCATGCAGTGTTTTTCTTCATCTGGCTCATTTCACTTGTCATAATGGCCTCTAGGTTCATCCATGTTGTAGCAAATTAAGAGATTTCCTTCTTTTTTTAAGACTGAATAATAGTCCATTGTATATCTGTTTACCACATTATCTATCCATCAATGGACACTTAGGTTGTTTCCACATTTGGCTATTGGGAATAATACTGCTTTGAGCTTTGGTGTACAGATCTCTCTTTGAGATAATGGTACCGCTCCCTTTGGATGTACACTCAGAAGTGGGATGGCTGGGTCATATGGTAATTCTCTTTCTAATTTCTTGAGGAATCTCCACATTTTTTCATCGTGGTTGTACCAGTTCACATTTCCACCAACAGTGCACGGGGTACCCTTTACATCCTCACTATCATTTGTTATCTCTTATCTTTGGGATAATAGCCATCCTAACACATGTGAAATAATACCTCATTGTCACTTTGATTTGCATTTACTTGATGATTAGTGATGTTGAGTGCCTTTTCATGTACCTGTTGGCCATTTGTATGTCTTCTTTGGAAAATGTCTACTTAGGTCTTTTTCCCATTTTTAAATTGGGTATTTATTTATTTATGTGCTTTTGAATTATGTGAGTTCTTTGTATACTTTGGATATAATACCCTTAATAAGATAATGTGGTTTGCAAGTATTTTCTCCCATTCCACAGGTTGCCTCTAATTTTCTTGATAGGTTCCTTTGCTGTGCAAACACTTTTTGGTTGGATGTAGTCCTACTTGTTTATCTTGCCTTGACACTTGAGGAAAACTGGTGCTTGGAGAGCGTGGCTTGCTCAGGGTCACAGAGTTGGTTAGTGGAAGCGTAGAGCACAGGACAATCTCTGACTCCGTATGGAGTGTTTTGTTTCTTTTGCTTGTGTAGGTAACAGCTGAAGATCTGCATTCTGATATCTCGGATGTCCAGTCAGCTCTCATGGATGTGCACGGGTGTCCATGTGAGGAAGGTGGTGAATTCTTTAGGTTTAATTTTGTGCAGTGCTTAATAGTTTAATTTAAAGACAGTCTGAAAACTTTGAACTTGAATGAAGCACAATTTTTCCTGTCATTAGGAAATAGTGCAATGATACAGAATGGGAGAACATAATCGCCAATACATCTGTTAAGGGGTTAATAAACAAAATTTATAAAGTACTTAGAAAACTCAATACCAAAAAAACAAGTGATCCAATTAAAAATGGGCAAAGGACCTGAATAGATACTTCTCCAAAGAGGACATACAGATGGCCAGTAGACATATGAAAAGATGCTCAACATAACTAATCATCAGAGAAATGCAAATTAAAACCACAATGAGATACCATCTCACACCTGCCAGAATGGCTATCATCGGTAAATCAATAAACAACAAATGCTGGTGAGGATGTGGAGAAAGGTGAACCCTTTTGCATCGTTGGTGGGAATGTACCCACTGTGGAAAGCAGTATGGAGATACCTCATAAACCTAAAAATGGATCTGCCTTTTGACCCAGCTCTCCCACTTCTGGGAATATATCTGAAGGAACCCAAAACACTAACATGAAAGAACATAAGAAGTCCTATGTTCATTGCAGCATTATTTACAATTGCCGATATATGGAAGCAGCCCAAGTGTCCATCAGTGGATGAGTGGATAAAACAATTGTGGCACATTTACACAATGGAATACTACTTGGCCATAAAAAAAGAAGAAAATTTTACCCTTTGTGACAGTATGGATGGACCTGGAGAAGATTATGCTAAGTGAAATAAGCCAGTCAGAGAAAGACAAATATCATGTGATTTCACTCATATGTGGAATTTAGTGAACAAACTGAACTAATAAGCAAAATAGAAACGGACTCATAGCAGGATGACAGCTGGTGGGGGAGGGTGAAGTTTTGGGGTGGGGGGACTGAGCAAGAAGGAGAAAGGACTCGTGGGCATGCACAACAGTGTTGTGAGTGCAGGGGTAGGGGGGATAAGGGGCCTAGTGGAAAAAATACAATAAAGATAAAAAAAAGAAAAGAATTACAATTACAGACTTCTGCATAATAATGATGCTATGCAGTGGAGAATTTCAATGTCGTCATCTTGTGAGAAGGCCCCGTAGTGAAGGGTTTCATGTCTTTCCTGAAGCAGCGTGAGGAGGGCTCATTTTTGGGCTAAAATGCTCTTCTCTGTTAGGATGAAATGTTTCCTACTGAACTGTTGTTGGCACAGTCACCTTTACACTGAGAAGAAAAATCTGGACTGGAAGGATGTTGAGGTAGGTGGTGTAGTACAGCTGTCAGAGAGGGAAGCAAAGACAGGGCGGGTGGAGTAAACTTACATGAGGAAGACGAGGAAGGGGAGGAAATCGTGGTGGGAAAACAAAGTAAGAGCGATGGGAACGAATGAATGCTGATGAGACATTTTTATGACTGAAATAACATTTGAATTCCTGTCTGCTAATGGAAAGGGATTACTTTATAATCCTAGGGCAAATACCTTAAAGTCTGGCTCTTAAGACTATTGTGAGATCATGTATCTGAAGATACTTCCTAAACTGTAAAGTGCTTAAAACATATGTTGGAATTCTTAATAAAAGTAAAACTGAATTGCTATGATTGGTCTTGTGTCTTGAGGTTTTGTTTTATTTATTTTTTTTTACTGAAGTAAAACCAGTGGGATGGGGTAATATGAAATCAGTGATCTGTGGGCCTTGTGGCTTCTTGTAAACAGTGCAGCAAGCATTTGTTTGGGCCTCTGAGAGTTAACGGGCGGTATCATATGTGTCAGGCACCTTTGAGAGTTAACAGGCGGTATAAGATGTGTCAGGCACCTCTGAGAGTTAACAGGTGGTATAAGATGGCTAAGTCACAGCTCCTGACCTTAAGATGCTATGGTTTAGTGCTGAGAACGCAGGCACAGCCACGGTGCAACCAGTAGATGGTTTCTACGGCATCTGAGAAGTGATGGGACAGAATGTGCAGGGTACAAAGGGAATATAGAGAAAGGGCTCTTATCCCAAGATGGGCTTTAAGAAAGGGAGGACACCTGAAGCTCAGCACAAGCTGTGATTTGAAAGACGTATGAGTGGTGAGGGGCGGGAAGGCGGGAAGTATATCCTAAGCAGAGGAAGCAATGTCAGTGAAGACTTGTGAAGCAAGGAGTGGTCTGGAAATTGTTTGGCAGGACTAGCTGGCTGAGAATTTTGGGGTTTTTTGACTCACTGAGTGGATGATACTGAGAAACTGCAAGAGGAGCAGGCTTAATGGGGAGAACAATGAGTTCAATTGTGAGCAGGCGATATTCACAAGGTGCCTGTGAGACAGCCATGTGAATATACTAGCAAGTCCATGTGTACACAGGGAAACTTCAAGGGAGAAGTCGGGGCTAGAAATTTGGATTCGGAAATGATCGGAATGTAAATTGAAGTTTATGAGCTCACTCAAAGACGGCACGCGTGTAAGAAAGAGTAGACCGTTTGTACAAGCACCTGTTTTTGAGGCATCCCCAAGGGATGAAGAGCACTTGATCAACATTGAGAAGAGAGGGGAGTGTCAGAATTCTACCACAGTTAAGTACAGCAGAGGGGTCTAGAAAAAATGGACTGGAAAGTGCCAACTGGAATAGCAGTAAGAAGGCTGCTTTCAGCAAAGTGATGGAGGTTTAATCTTCCCTGCCTTTCCCCATCTCAGTATTCCCCCAGTTCTTCAGAGCTAGAGCTGAGTGCTCCTCCCCTGTCACCCTCCGCCCCCTAAACACATGCATATGTAAGTAGCGCAGACCGCGCTAGCCTGCAGCTGAGTCCACAGACCACATCCAGCAACAGTGGATGTGGTCTGTGGACTCAGCTGCAGGCTAGGAACGTGATTTTATTAGGATCTGCAGAAACAAGAGTCAAATGTCAGGGCCAGTATGGGTTACAAGAGGAATATGAGTACGACACTGAGGCACTCCTGGGTAAAAGGATGGGGGATGCCAGAACATGAATGGAATTCATGTCACAGTCAGCGTATGCATGAGCCAAGATCCAGAACCAGCAGGATTGGTTATTTTCTGGATCCAGCCTCAACATTCCTTATGATGGAATTTCTTTTAAATTTCCAGGAGCCTGCCTTCCCAGTGTGCTTCTCTTGTCTTAAAAGTGCTTTTCAGCATTCATCCAGGTGTCCTTGCTGTCAAAGAGCTTTTTGGGCTTGATCCTGGGCATCTTTGTTGCTCCTAAATCATACTTCTCTCTTTCTGTTCCCTTTTTGACTTACAGATTATACTACTAGGCTTTTTCTTTAATCCCTTTTCCTTAGCTCAGATTGATTAATTTTCTAGTATCCAGCTTCGCGTAGAGGACCAGGTCCGTGCTCTGACCCCCATGTAGTGGCTGGGCTTCCTGCAACCACTGGCACTCTGCACTCTGTAGGTCTGAACAATGCTGGCCTGCTCACCCACCCCCCCACTGCATGGACTTGGTACTCTTCCTTCCCCTGGGGAGAGCCTGTGACGCCTCTGGGCTTCTGCCCCACCCCGGCTGCTGTGCCTCATCACAGTGGAGTCAGCCTCTGACCCCGGGTTGGCTAGCCCTGCCCCAGCACCAGTGTCTCCATGGCTTTGAGCAAGTCTGTTTCCTTCTGTCTCTTTCCATGACCATTTCTCCTTGTTATGATAGGCTCCAGGGAGAGAATGAGCAAGTGTGTGGCAAGAGATTAGTCTTTTCTTACTTTCTCTCCTTACTTCCCTCCTCCCTCCTCCCTCGCTTCAACTAGTCTTCTATCTATTGTAAGAATTAGCCCAGGCCACCCTGTGAATTTGAAATACCGAGGTCAAGTGGGAGGAATGAGTTACACTTTTTCAAAATAGAGTGATTGTCATTTTAAAAGGCAAATAACTTTTTTTTTGTAATTTAACTTTTTCCCCTAAAGATATACAGAATGATGGTGAATATTTTAGTTGCACAATTGGAAGCTGTGCACTTGGCCTTGTGTGTGTGGGGTTGCTGTACAGTCTCACATAGTCGTGCAAGCCGCTCTGCCGGGTTTGTCCGGACTGCTCCATCACAGCCCTTGTGAGAGCAGTTTTGCTGTATGGAAGATCAGGACGGTTTTGCAACATAGTTTTCTCTTTTCTTTAATGAGCAAAATTAAAGCAATTCTAGCAAAAAGAATACTCTGACCAGATGAGTTTTGCTTTCTCTTCCCAGAAAATTAGGACCATCTAATCCATTCACTTGTCTTTCTTGCCCAAACTTCCAGATATCTGAACTGAATTTAATGTTTAGTTGCAGGAATTCTTTCATTTTAGTGGTTGATGACATCTTCTCTGCTCCTTTTAATAGATTATTGTTCCTTTTTGATTGTCTGATTTTATAGCTTTTAATTGCATCAGCCATGGGAAGTCCCTTGGAAACAGGTGGAATATAAACAAACGTACCTCTGTATGCAGTTAAGATAGTTTAGGTCACAAAATGGGGACATTGAAATGTTGCTGTAGTGTTTCTTTGATTTGGGGTGTATGCCTGTGTGTGTGTGTGTGCAAAAATCTCCCAAGTGGGGAAAATCAGAATACTGGTTTTTTTTGAAGAGGAAAGAATATATTGCCCTGGTGGAAAGGTTGTCTTAATCCTGATGTGCCTAATGAAATATTTAGAAGCACTTAATGTTTTTAAGCAAACAGCTTACTCTGTGTCCCTGGGGAAAGTAATTAATCTGGATCTGGAGTGTTCACTTGTCTTTCATGTTCACTCTTGACCAGTAGAAACTGTGAGGATGGCTATGTATTTTTTATGGCAGATAATTACAGCCCAGACTTGGAATAAGTGGTGTCAGTGCATGACTGCAGGAACCAACGAAAGGCCCACAGTTTCTTATAAAGCCTGATGAAATTACCTGCTGCTTATTTACAGTGATTAACATAGAATTTTAAGCCTGCCAATTAATGAAACCCTTCAAAGAAGTAATCTCATCAGAGAGCCTATTGTTTTTTTGTTGGTATGTAATTATAGGATGTATATGACACTCTTGTAATATAATTAAAAGTTAACATCTCACCCTTTATCATCAATGCAAGGAGGTTTCAATTATTATATTCATAAATCTCTGAACTTGTTCATTTGAGTAATATTTTTAAAGTCAACCCAGCCAGTTTTATTATATTGAAATCCAAGTTAATCCAGCATGTTCAAATAACCTTATGTTAGAACCTGAAAGTCTAATGAGGCCTTGTATGTTCTGTGTGCTTTGGCTACAGCCCCACCACTTATGTTCTGGATGAAGATGAGCCTCGATTCCTTGAAGAAGTTGATTACAGTGCAGAAAGTAATGATGAGTTAGACATTGAATTAGCTGAAAATGCAGATTATGAACCTTCTACTCAAGAAGAAGTGCTTTCTGACTCTGAATCATCAAGAACATACTTACCTTGAGCCCCCTGCCATCTCTTGTAAATGCAAGGAAGAAGTGAAATATCTTGATTTTTACTACACAGGAAGTTTGAAAGAAATGAGTTTATAGAGAGCTGACTCATAAAAACAAAAAGAAACTTGGGCCTGTTTGGTTTCAAGACAATAAATATATTATTACTTCATGATAAAATTGGCATTTGTTTTATTTAAGCTATTCAATGTACTTTATATAGCATTGAATTATCAAATAATTGGATTTACTTTTTTTAAGAAAAACCTGAGTATCATTGCATGAATTTTTATCTCCTCATGGTTATATCCTACATCAAATGGATAATTTTGAAGTGTGTGAGAATATAAAATCTAAATTCTAGAGTTGTTGAAAATCCTGAGCTTTTGAAAACTAATATATATGTACATGGATTTCTATGGATATGTCTGTGTAGGGATGGGTAGATAATGAAGATAAGACTGTTCTTCTGAATCATGTTAACTGTTGAGTTGTTACTGAAATAATCCAGAATTTGCCTTGAAACCATTACATTCTACATTTACCAAATTAAACAAATAAAAACTATATTAAATGTTGCATTCATTTCGTCATCCTTTTTAACCAGTTCAGATTATTGGTTTATAGAATCTTAGTGAAAATATTATGAAAGTCCAACATCTGAACACATTGATAAAATTTTGTTTAAAAAATGCCTAGTTTACCAGTGTTGTGTTTCATGGTATGGGTGTACCTCTGCCTATCATAAAAGATGTGTTTGAGCAGGTCCTTTGCCTAGAATTGATTCTCATGGGTGCACCTAAGGTTTATCACACGGTCAGTTGTTACGAAGCTTTAACAAGGCAGTGAGCATACAGCCTAGTGTTAAAGGTATAGTTGTACATAAGCTTATTTAGCATTTCCTGAGCTGTGCTCTGTCATCAGACTTGCCGAAGTGAATTCATTCAGGGCGTGCTCACTGCCCTCTGAGTCCTAAATGACTGCAGAGAATGTAAGCCTTTTTTTATAGTGACATCTTCCCAAGTTTAAGCTGTCCTGCTGCAGGAATGACTTTGTTTTCAAATAGAACAAGCCCAGTGATTTTGTTTAAGTGCTTTAAGAACTAAGCTTCTGTTGTAACAAAATAAATCCAAAAAGATGCCTCATTAACAGCTTCTTGCTGGTACTTAGGTTTTGGCACATTATCTTTGCTTATTCCTGATTCAATTTGTCAATCTTTTAAATTTTTAATAAATTACAAAAAGTATATTTCAAATTTTTGCATTTTCCAAATCAGTGATTTTCATTGTATTATTTGAGGTATTGCCATTCACAGCATAGCTTTTTTAAGTGTTGTTGGGCCATGCTTAAAAACACAGCATGGAGCAGTGGATGAAGAGGACTTTTTCTCTAAATAGCCCAGTTCTTATTAATGTCAGAGAATAAAGACTAAATAGATGGTGAAGTTGAAGAATACCTCTTAGTGTGTGGTGACCTGATTTAGGAGAGATCAGGATTCTAGCAAGGTAAAGTATTATTTATTTAATAATTTATCTAATAATTCATAATTAGAAGGTTACTTATATATTTTATATGTGAAATAATTACACATCTAATTGTAATTTTTTCCGAGTAGATTATGAAGCCACTATGTTCGTGTTGTGAATTTTTTCTGGTTCTTATAACATTAGAAATTAAAAACCACAGTAGTCATTATGAAAAGCAACTACAGTTAGTATAATAATGTGCAGAATAACCCAAAACTTAAATTATTATGTTAAACAGTATAAAACCCCTTGCTATGTACTGTTACAATATTCTGTAGTGATGAAGTTCATCTTTTAGCTTATGTTATAAATCTGAATATGCCTTTTATTAAATAATTATTCACAGGATTAAAGAGAAAGTCTGTATGGCTCGAAACTTATTATTTTTCCTTAAACAATAAATAGGTTTGGAAACATGAGAAATAATTTAAAATCCTAACTTTCCTAATTAGGGGTAAAACTAAGTTTCATTGGCAGTTATTAGCTAAAATTGCCCTAAGTCTTACCTCCGTGGCTGTGTCCTTTCAGAATTTTCAAAGCACGTTTGCCAGAAGCCTGAAAATTAGTGTGTAGCTGATAAGCTGAGTCTAACGATAGCGTTTAGATTTATTTACCCTGTGTTTGGAACCACAGTGAACCTCTCAAATGTAGCTTTGTCCTAAGCCAGTGGTTCTCAAACTGTACAGCTACATCAGGATGCCCGAGGACCTGCACCCCAAACCAGAGGTTGCTGGTTATGTAGACCTGGGGTGGGCCCCCTGGGCTTGAATTTCTTAAAAGTTCTCCAGTGGTAATGCTGTGGGAACCACTTTGTGAGAACCACAGGTCCAATCTGATGTACTCTTTCATGATCACGGTTTCCTAAGAATCAGAGGACCTGTGAATTGGAAGTTAGCACCAGAGATGATACAGATCAAAAGTAACTTGTAGGATCAAGGAATTAGACACCCAGCCACAGGGTTACTTGGGCAGTGCCAGGGTTTCAGCCCAGGTCTCCTGACCACTAGCCTCGTGTTCTTATCACAAAAGGAGATGCTACCCTCTGCCTTTCCCCAAAGAGTGAGAAATGTTAAAAGGTCGAGGGTCTGTACTGAGTTTGTGAAATGCATGCAGGCAAGGCAGGATGCAAAAACCTGTGATTCATGTTGGCTTCTCCTTCACTGTAGTCATAGTGTTGTTTGAACACAAGGTTTTTGTCCTACATTAATTATCTGCCTCTTTTTCCGGTTTCTGTGTGGTATTTGTCTGAATCCTAATTAAAATAAGTAATTTGGAGTTGCACTTTAGATAGCATATTAACAGCAATAAATACTTTTAAATTTCAAATATCAAATAAAGATGACCATATTACCTATCTCAGTACTATGAGCACTGAGATAGGTAATATCATAAATGTACTAATGGATTTCTCCTCGTGCATGATCCAGAAATAAATGACAGCCCTGCAACTGTAAATACACCTTTACAAATCCTTTTGTTTTCGATGCACTTTCATCATAAAACATTAATTGAAGAATCAGTGGATTTTTCTCTTATTTTGGTGAGGGTCCAGGAGCCATATGTAAACCGTAGTTGTCTCCATTTGGGAAAACCTGCTGAAGCGATACTTTCACTGAAAGGTTCTTCTACATCATACAGTTATTAACATTTAAATAAATGTTTCTCTGGTTAAAGTGCATTTAAATTCCTGCACAGAAAAGAGGAAACTCAGAAGAAAGTCTCATTTTCTTTATGAGAATTAATTTTTTGGAGGTTTAGTTCTTGAAATGTCACATTTCAGTTGTTTTTCACTTTAGTGATATTTACAAAGCAATTACCTATACCGGCTTGACACGGGCCAAAGGGAAGTCTTCCTTGAGTGCCTTCCCTCCTCTTTCTAGACCCTGAAGGGTAACTTAGGCCTGTTGCTTCCCACTCTGCCTCCTTTACAGGCTCTTTTGACCTCCTGGTTCCTTCTCAAGTCTTATTACCTTATTCAGAGCTGGGCTGATTGCTGGGGGCATTGAGTTATTAGACTTTTCTTTTTCAGTTTGAGGTTGCTAAGTCTGCAGTGCCTAAGCCCAAGTGAATGGCCCTTTTATGGTGGCATTTGAGGCGTCATGCAGGACAGAGATATTTCGGAGCCTGGGACATGGTTGACACTGTGGAGAGCTGGAGCAGTTTTGTGCATGCGCAGTCATACTCACAGTCCCCGGTGCAGTGGAAATGAATTGAGGAACTCCTCTATTTGTAAACCCAGATACCTTTAAAGGGCTCAAGAGGTTTCACTGCAAATATTTAGAAAGGTTTCCTTTCATAACACCAAATGCGGGACTCTCCCTCTCAAAGACATCATTGAGAGAGTGCCAAGTAAAAATGAGGTGAGCAATGGCAAAAATCTGGGAACAGGTGTTTTTTAATGTACTTTTAAGTCACAAAGATCTGTGACAAGTGGCGAATGTGAAGAAATTATAAAAGGCAAGGATGGTCATAATTGAAAATATAGAAAAAGCTAGTGTTTAATAAGTAAAAGTAAAGTCTGCACCTGGGAAAATAGGTTGGCTTCTCTAAGCTCTTTTTCTAGCTGACAGTGTAATTAAGTAGGGAATTTTAAGACTGGAAATTTATTTTCATGTCTAGTGTTAAATATTGACTAAAGTTATTGACTCTTTACAGTGTCGTGACTTTATTTAAACTTTCCCTTCTCATACCACCTATATGATTGTTTCTTCTGTTTGCCTCAGTAAGTCTTAGAAGTGTTTAACATTTCATGTCTCCTTTTTCTTTCAGAATGTGGGCACTTGAACAGAGTGAATGAATTGGATAATTTCATGTAAAAAGATACAACTTAAAATCTGAAGGATGATAATTTGTATTTAATGTAGAGAGAGGGGTGTCCAATGCAAAACTACCTTTGCCAACCTTTATTTCCCCATCCTGAGGAGCCATACAAGATGAAAACAAAAACCCTTATCACTTCTGCTAAAATCCAGATCACTGGAAGCACAGAGTGGACATAGTGTGCTGGTTTCCCAAATATTCATTCTCCCCCTTGTCGGGGCCATTGTTTAGGACCTGCGTGTCTGAGGCCACCATCGGCAGGGTAGGGAACACGTGGCCTGGGCTGACCAGTCAGCTTGTTCTATCTGCTGGTCTGGAGCTGACACATGGTCAAGTACATGCAAGAACAAATGTATGTTGGGACTTTTAAAGATGATGCTAGAACAAAGGTCCCTCCTGGGAAAGGAAGGGTAGAGCTGTTGGCGGCCACCAGGAATCCTTGGGTGGAGAACACTCCTGAGAAGAGCCAACAATGCAGGAGCAGAGCCGGGACATCGAGAAACACTAGCTCCTTTGATCATTGGAGCCCCATGTCACACTGTAAGTGGAACCTTGGACTGCGTCAGTTATATGGACTTACAAATCGCTCTCACAGTTTAAACTATTGAATTGGATTTTCTGCTACTGGAAGAGGCATGTCTGTGCACAGGTTTGTATGTCTGGAACCTGTCTGAAAAGCCAGCAACCTTCAGTGTCCATCCCTGAGGGGTCGCTCCATCCAAAGCACATGTGCTAATAGAAGTTCTTTTACCCAAAGGGACACTCTGAGAAGGCAAAAACATCAGGTGTCCACTCAGACATGTCAGACAAACTAATTTTTGTTTTGTATCAGAAAAGTAGACTGGCCTAGAAGTGAACCGTAGACTGGCCTAGAAGTGAACCATATTTTTGCCATTGCCTGCTCAAAACTCAGGGATTCTGGTCATGGCACTTGTCAGTGGTTTCAGAGAGAATGTTGTTCCTAGAGCAGACTTCTCAGCATCTTGAAAGTTCGTTCTCTCCAGCGGTAATGGAGAACGCAAGTGGTGTGCATGGAAAGCGAGGACCTCTTCACTGGTGCATCATACAAACAGGTGGGCCCAGAGAGCGAGCTGAGAGTGGTCAGAGAATCTTCTGTTGAGTTACAGCTGGTCTAATTGTAGACCAGTGAGCAAAAACAGTGGGTTAGAGCTAAAAATCCCTGCCTTGCATTCACAGAGGATTCATAGATAAAGAGCATTTAAATAGCTCTTTACGATTCAAGAAGTGCTTTCCTAAAAGTTACTTGAGCATCTCAGAAACACTATTAATAAACATCATTAGCATTTCCATTTAATTTGTGAGAAACATGAAGCTTGGACTGGCCACCTCATTTACCTGGATTTGCTGGTGTGCCGCAGAAGAGGGGCTCAGACCCCAGCTTGCAGCCCCTCATCTGATGACCCTGTGCTTCCTCACAGGCAGCTAAGCACTGGCTGGGGCTACTTCTGCAGTGAGTCAGCTCAGCCAGCCTTGTAGAAATGGTCCGGTGATTGGACAAGCATGCAACCGTTTTATCATCACATACCATAAATAGAGTCCCCAAGGAAGGTGGGGAGAGCTAAACCTGACCATGTCTAGTGTGTTAAGTACTCTCCTGAGTGCTTCATGAGAATGATCTCGATGGGAACATTTTCTCTTTAGCCCGTGGAGTGATTCTCATATTTTCCAAATAAGTATTTTTGTGGGTGGTTAGGAGGAAGGCTGTCCATCCAGTGTTTGTTTCTGACCATTTTATATTTTTTTTAAAAAAGGAAAGATACCCTTGGGTCTTTTTATTTGATGTTTAACAAAATAGGTAATGGTTTAGTGCAAGCCTTTCTCTGTCTTTTCTGGTTTCAATTAAGGCTTGGAAAGGCTGCGTTTGTATCTGTGATGCGGAGGGTGGGGGGGCGTTGTCTCATCTACATTTGTCTCACAGACTTAAAGTAACTTTTCACTTCATTTTTCTTTAAGGAATTTATGTTTTCATTGAAAAGATAGTTTACTCTCTAGCTTTGTTATCACTTTAACTGGCAGGGCCAGGAAGTAACTCTTACAAATAAGCCCACAAATTACCTGTTTTTCTAGACTCAATTTTAGAGGAATATAATTTTTTATGATACAAAATAAGGATAAGATGGCTGAAACACTCCAACTTTGTATTAGCTTGTGATCAAGTTATAGACTTTGTGTTTATTGGTTGATTGTGCTTATCAGCTTGCATCACCCTCTGAGCCCTGTGGTTCTCAGGGTGTGAGTGTAGCAGTTACAAACCGGACAGCTGGGTCACCGCCTCTGTGACTGTTTTGACAAGTTGCCCCCTTGCCCGCCTAGTGGAAGCCATCTGTTATGGGGGTTCTCAGGGTTGGTGTGCCTGCCTGCATGAGGAGTGGGGCTCTAGGACCCTAATGGCTTTCCTTCTAGTTAAGGTGATGTGGGAGGTCTCACTGTATCTCCGTAGGTAAGTCCATCAAATTTACAACTTTTCTTAATCCTCATCCAAGGGCATGTTCATTGATTTTAGAGAGAGAGGGAAGGAAAAAGAGAGGCAGGGACTGGGGGGAGGGAGAGGGAAACATCAATGCGAGAAAGAAACATTGATCAGTTGCCTCCTGTACGTGCCCTGACTGGGGATTGAACCTGCAACCCTTTTGGTGCATAGTATGGTGCTCCAGCTGCCGGAACCTGAGCCATTGGGCCAGGGCTACAAAACTTCTTAGTCACACCACTCCAAAGCATGCCAACCTGTTCACTACTTAGAGTGAATAAAATTACGACTTCTGGCTTTGATGGTAAGAAAGGCTGGCATTTACAGAGTGCCCGCTATGCTGCAGACACTGACCCGTGTGCTTTTTACGCATGTCCCTATTTAATCTTCACACCAACTCTGGGATAGATAGTATCAGCCCCGTTTCACAGATGGGGAGACTTACCTTGCTAAAGGTCACCCAGCTAATAAATATTGGAAGGTCAGTTAATTCTTGTTTAAGTCAAGCAGGACAGTGGCTACTGAAAACTACCATGAGGGGTCTACAGAGTTGTCATCCCGGATTCCACGGTGTCTCACCAGGAAGCACATTTCATGACCAGCCTGGTTTAACAGTGGGCTTGTAGACGTGGGCCTGCCATGCTGCTGTTGCCCCCAAGGAACAGGTACAGGGGGACGCTTCATTCTAGCTCAGGACCTCACTAACCTGCATGCTGCACAGGGGGCCTTCTGGTGCATCACAGTTAACTTCTCAGCAGTAGCTCTATTCACGGTCTGTTCCCCAGCACGTGTCTCATTGGGAGTGAGCGCGGTGGAGTCCAGGTAGCACTCCAGCCGCTTCGTGGCCTCGCTCCCCAATCCCGCCCGTCATAAACCTGTTGTTGTTGATGTTGAAACAAGGAGAGAAAATAGATGGACAACTGTCCTGTTGTCTTGATTGGAACAAAGAGAACATGGCTAATTGGGAGAAGGTTCAGGGACTGAGAAAAAGTAGCAAATACATGTTTCCAAAACAAATATCTCCTATGCTACTGTTTACAGTCTTGAGAATTGATACAGTAAGAAACCACTTAAAGGCCAAGTGTGAGTATTCCCTTGTGGGGGAAGTGCCACACTTTTCAGCATGTCCTCTTACCCCTTAGGGTGCATTCCTGGGGTGCACTGAACAGGTAGTGTGGGGATGCTGTAATGGAGACCAGCCATGAACTCCAATGACGGGTAATACCTGATCACCCTACAGGTGCCATCTGTGAGTGGGACCTGGGTGTAGGGAGTGTTGAAATAAATTTCTAGGCCCAGGATGGTGCCACTGCTGCCTGAGGTGCCACATCAGCAAACCAGCACCTGGTGTCCCTATAAATGCTCTGCTTGACCAGAAACCCAGCATATCCAGTTAGTCAATCTGCAAACGCCAAGTCAGCTCCGGGCTCTGTATTTTTGTTTCTTCTCACCCCAAACAAGCTGACTCTGTGGCCCCAATCAGATATTTTTTATTTTTCTCTTCCTTGCCCTTTTCCTAGGAAAACTTCCTGCTTTCTGCCCCATTTTTCAGTTTTCTAAATGGAGACTGTCCACTTCATGAAGTGTTAAAGTTTGTATCACCGAACCCTGGCTGGTGTGGCTCAGTTGCAGCGTCATCCTGCAGACCAAAAGGTTGCGGGTTTGATCCCCAGTGGGGGTGCATATCAGAAGGCAACCCATCAACGTTTCTTTCTCTCTCTCTCTCCCGCTTCCTCTCTCTCTAAAAGCAATGAACAGATGTCCTCTGGTGAGGATTAAAAAAAAATTAAAGTTTGTAGCACAGAAATTTAATTATTTTTTAACAGGAGTGTCCCACCTTTGGGAGGCGTCAGAGGGCTCAGGGAAGAGAACAGGCAGAAACAAATGCCGAATCAGCAGGTGGTGACACCCCTCTGACTTCAGAGCAGGCCAGCCCCTGCCCAGAGAACTGGTGTTCTGCATTGTACTTAAATGTCACCTGGTACAGGAACGATGAAACTTATTTTTACAGACTTAAAGTTGTTCTAAAAATTGTGTTGTATTACAGGTACAGGTGGGAAGACAAATGGGTAAAAGCTAGACATAGCAGAGCCAGACTTTACCTTGAGTTTTTTTGGTATGTTAGTGTTTATTACAATGGCGTGGTAGTTTGATATTCAGTATTGTGATCCCTCCAACTTTATTCTTCTTTCTCAAGATTGCTGAGGCTATTTGGGGTCTTTTTTGATTCCATATAAGTTTTTGGAATATTGTTCTAGATCTGTAAAATATGCCATTGGTATTTTAATAGGAGTTGCATTGAATCTGTAGATTGCTTTGGGTAGTATGGACAATTCAGTGATTTTAATTCTAGTCCATGAACACAGTATATGCTTCCACTTGTTTGTGTCGTCTTTTATTTCTTTCTTCAATGTCCTATAGTTTTCTGAGTACAGTTCTTTACCTCCTTGGTTAAGTTTATTCCTAGGTACCTGATTTTTGTTGTTGTTGCATTGGTAAATGGGATTTTTTTTTAGTTTCTCTTTCTGAGAGTTCATTATTGGTGTGTAAAAGTGCCACTGATTTCTGGGTATTAATTTTGTATTCTGCTACTTTGCCAAATTTATTTATTAAATGTAGTAGTTTTTTGGTGGAGTCTTTAGGGTTTTCGAGGTACACTATCATGTCATCTGTGAATGATGACAGTTTTACTTCCTCCTTTCCAGTTTGGATGGCTTTTATTTCATCTTCTTGTCTGATCGCTGTGGCTAGGACTTCCACTACTATATTGAATAAGAGTGATAAAAGTGGACATTCCTGTCTTGTTCCTGATCTTAAGGGAAACACTTTTAGTTTTTGCCCATTGAGTATGATGCTGACTATAGGTTTCTCATATATGGCCTTTATTGTGTTTAGGTATGCTCCTTCTATTCCCACTTTGCTAAGAGTGTTTATCATATATGGATGCTGGATTTAAAAAAAAATAAAAATCACATGATCATATCAATAAATGCAGAAAAGGTATGTTAATATTCGAATAGCCCCCATCCCAAGTCAAAGCTGCTTGCCTAGGAATTTACAAGGGGCAGATGTAACACTCAGAAGTGTAAGTTCACCATAGGTCTTCCAAATGATGGTTTTAATGTTTAACCTTTCCCATTGTTAGCACCACCTGTATGTTCTCCAGCTCCACAGGCTTGTTTTGTTGTCCCAGCTTGGGAGCCCTGCATCTTATTAAGTGAAGATTCTTTCAAATTATCTGAATTTTTTCAAAGGGACAGAAGGTGCCCTTTCACAGGTCTGCTTTTCTAAGTTGCAGTTAGTCTGCATTGGGTGGAGGATTTAATGTCCGTTTAATTAATTCACCAAGTATTGCTATCACAGCTTGTGAGGTTATAAAGACCCAAAGTAATGGCAGCAACCTATTGACTGAAGGAAAATGGTGCAATTCAGGAGTTTAGTTTGCTCTATTTCCACAAAAAATAATGCACATTTATAACAAAGAGAGGGAATGAAAGCAAGAGATATTCTATAAGTCTTTATATCTAGCTTAAAACCATCTAGAAATTGCCTCTTCATTTTGGGTCAGCAACGTCCCTAGACTCTTGGAAATTGGAGACACTTTAGTTAATGAACTACTCAGAAGCACAGACTTGAGAGTAATTCAGCTCTTGCCTCTTTGTCGGATTCCTGTCCCTATCTTGTTGTCTTTATTGATGAAACTGGGCCATAAAATTCCTGGGAGAATTAATATTTCCCTTCTTCAGGGTTCTCACCAGAGCAGGGCAGGGTCTGCTGTGGGCTTGGGGGGGTCCCCTCACATTGGGTAGTGGAACCCGACTTGGATAACCTGTGTGGCCGAGGATGCCCTTTCATGGCTCTACTTTTCTAATTCAAAATTAGTTTGCATTGGGTGGAAGATTAATATCCATTTAATTAATTCATCAATTTTTATTGTTACAGTTTGTGAGGTTCCAGAGACCTAAACTGGTAGAGTGTCAGGCACACAGCCCAGCACAGGAGAACAGCTCAGTGACTCATGGGCGGTGGCCAGTTGGACTCCTCATTTATTCTACGTAGTATTTCAGAATTTGTCTGCCCTTCCATGGAACCTTTAGTGCTAAAAAGGCTCTCAGAGGTTATCAAGTCCCATTCTTTTTCAGATGAACAAAGTGATCCCAAGAGAGGTTAAGTGACTTGCCTGAGGCCACCCAGCTTTCTGACTTTGCTCTTGAACCCTCGTCATGCAGGCGAGCTCTGCCTGCACACCCATTAAGGACGAGCAGAGCTGACTCTGATTTCAGGCATGTCTCATATTCTGTTGACAGTTACATTGCCCATCTTGTCATTTGACTTTAGAGCTTTGGGGAAGCACCTTGAAATATAATTGCAAACACTCTACCCCTCCAAATGGGCACTCCCCCTGCCTAATAATGAGGCTTTTAAGTGAAGGCTTAGGAGAGCAGCAAGATGATATAGCTCATGTGAAATGAGAAATGTGGGCAAATGGGATTCGGTAATGGATTCTTCAGTGACACTGGTTGTCTGCTCTGCGGTTATGTTGGTACATTTTGTATTTTGAATAGAAAATGTCAGGTTATTGCCCAAATACAGGTTAGGATTTTGATTATTTTTCAGAATTGTAGCCAAGTATCTCCAGACTTTTTTTTCTTTTTTAAAGCTGTGTGTTTGATGTTCCTGTTTTGTTTTTTGTTTTTGTTCAGAAGTTGTACTTTCTATTGTTTGTAGATCTAGCAAAAAAAAGGGAAAAAGTTTTTCCTATTGCCTCGTGATTTATTGTTCTATTCTTGGAGTAGAAATTCCAGGTACTGTTGGATTTGAGACACCTAGAAGAACTGCCTATGAACTTGGCAGCTGTTGATTGAGAGCATTCATTCTCTCTCTTGGCAAACTCTTGTAAGTACTGATGTGCACAGCACCAGAGTAGGTGAAAGGGATGCAAAGTGACTAAGACGTGATCTTTGTCACAAGGATCTTGGAGTCCCATGGAGGAGGTGGGCCTGGTTTCAATAAACAGTGATGTGAGGCAGAAAGAACAGTGTGTGGGGAAGGGCAAAATGCCGAAGGGGCACGAGGGAACAGAGGGCTAAGCTCGGAAGTGGGCCTCGGGAAGGGCGGGATGACCTGAGACCGGCTGGATCCTAAAGAATGCTGGGGATTATGAAACTGGGGAGATGGCAGTGGGGGAGTGCAGGCAGGGAGAGGACTAGGAGCTTGAGTATCCCAGGCAGAGGGAACAAGATGAGCAGAGGCTGGCGGTGGGGTAGGTGAGGCGAGGGAAGCGGGGTTCTGAACTTGGAAGCTATGCTATGGAGTTTGTATCCATAGGTCAGTGGGGAGCTGCAGAAGGCTTTTAAGCAAGTAAGTGACAGGGTTAGCTTTACATTTTAGAAAGCTAAAGAACGATTGGAAGGGTATAAATCCCTGATTTCACTTTTGGATCCAACAACCAATTGGATTTCTTAGACTTGCCTCTCAACCCCCTTCTTGGAGGAGTCTGTATCTGGCTCCCAGTTTCCTCTGGCCACTGGCCGTCCCTTGGAAATGCGAAAGAATGATGTTTCAACTAACTGAGCCACCCAGCCAGGGCTACTCGTGTTTTTTAATTTAATTTTCTTTGCATAGACAGAGATCCAAGCAATTTTAATAAAAATTTCACTTTCCCTCTACTCTTCTGATTTGAGGGCAATTTGAGTGGCAGCATCCCAGCCATGGCAGGAAAAGTACTGGGGGCTGCCACCTAAGTGAGGGCTTAGACCTCTGCCCCATGTGTACAAGTGGGTGACCTGCACGGTTCACGCTTATCTGCCTGTGGCTCAGTTTCCTCCATAGTGCAGTGGGGATGATTACACACTTACGGAGTTATTAGAACAGTTTAATGAGGTAAGGAGGTATTTGTAAATGCTTTGTGAGTCTGAACTGCTCTGCACATGTGTGCTACATACAGGCACACAAAAACTTGATTCAGTTCAAACATCGCCTGTTGTGAACTCAGTAGCTAAGTTAATGTGATTGCCCTAATACCTTCCATTTATGACAAAAACCAGAGTAACCCATCTAATACATGTTTTAACAGATAAAGTTGGGCCAATCACTGAATCACAGAGTTGAGGGACCTTACAATCTCTTACTTTATAGATGAATAAGATGAATTCCAAGGAAATGCACTCCTTGCCACAGGTTTGACTAAGGTGCACAGGTAGACGAGCTGGCTCCCAATTCAATTCTCTCCACTTCCCTAAGCGGACTCTCCCCAGGGAGCCACTCAGAAAATTCATTAACCAGGAATTTGTTTTCTGGTCTGGCGAGAAGGAAAATTATTTATCAATTTCTCTAAGGCCTGCTAGCCTTGGAGAAACTCATTCTGTGACAATATCAGCGTAGCCAAGAATCCTTAGTTGAAATGTCAAGATCCACAATTTGCATGTGCTTGTTAAACTCAGGCACTGAAGTCCTAGAAGGAGCAGTAACTTGGTATGATTACCATTGTTCATTTCATCAGGGCCTCAGGCTCTGGCTCAGAGGGAGGGTGCGTCCCATTTCCGAAGGTTGGGATTCAATCCTGGGTCAGGGTACAGATGGGAAGCAACCAGTCGATGTTTCTCTTTCACATTGATGTTTCTCAATCCCTCTCTCCCTTTCTTTTCTCACCCTCCTCCCCTCGTTCTTCTCCCTCTAAAATCAATAAACATATCCTTGGGTGAGGATAAAAAAAAACAAGAATAAATGGGAGGGAAAGGAAAGCGTGGTAGGCAGAATTCTAGAGATGTTCCCCCAAGATTTCCACCCCCTAGGCAGTCCCCTAAGCACTAATCTAGGTAATGCTGAAGGGACTTTGCAGAGAGAGCTCGGGTTCTCAAGTAGCTGACCTTGAAACAGGCACATTATCCTGGATCACCCACGCAGGCCCAATGTAATAACACAGACCCTTAAAAGCAGAAGAGCAGGATGACATGTCAGTCAGAGAAATGAGGCAGAAAGAGAGCTCTGAAGCGCTGTTGCTGGCCTTGGAGATGGAGGGTGGAGGCCATGAGACAATGCGGGGAGTTCAAGGGAGCAGCAGTGACCCCAAGCAGGGAATTGGGGAGTTCAGTCCTGCAAGGAAGGAGAGTCTGCCAACAGCCTGAGTGAACTAAGATGCAGGCTCATCCCCAGAGCCTGCAGCCCTGCTGACACCTTGGTGTCATCTTGCGTGCTTCCAGCCCACACAGAGAACCAGCTACGCCCCGCCGTGGACAGTCTTCTGACTGCAAGATGCTCTGATGTTACTACACTAAGTGCTGCTTTAGCCTGGGCATTTGGAGCTATTTTAATCTGCTCAATTTGTAGTAATAGGAAGCTAATCCAGAGGAGGGGACTGTATGAGAAGGAGGAGAGACAAGAGCTGGAAGCCAGCCACCTCGCTGCCATGGGATGAGTTCTTTCTGTCTCACGAAGCTGAAACACGGCCGCTTTAATAAATACCACCACCCGCCTTGCCTCTTGCTTGACCGCGATGTTTTCATGTTTGGCATCAACTTCAAGGTGATGCTTTCTATTTGTTTGCAAGTGTATGGGAAGTTTATTTTAATCTCCTTTGGAATTGAGAGAATATGGGAATGGGGAAAATATACTTTCCTCAGTTAAAAAAGTCAAATTGTGCAGAACAGGTTGGAGGGTCAGGCCTTCTGTGAGATCAGTACTCAGTGTGGAGTAAGTTTGGTTGGTTTATGGGTTGGGGGGAAAGAGGAACACACACCAGACAAGGTCGTGGGGCAGCCAGTGTTGTCCTGTATGACCGCCGGGTCTGGGAAGCTGCCTGACCCACTTGGGCCCAAATAGCTCAGCCAGTGTGGGGTCCATATTTGCATGGAGCTGCTTGCAACATGTAGACATTCTCAGGAAGGAATTCCACAGCTCCATAGCGCTCTCATCCACGTATTATTTTCCTTGATTTTTGAATCTACCACAACGTTGCATTTTGTTGGGGTGATCTTGACCATTTTAACATGTTAATGTCAGGAGGGTGGAATTTTCTGGCTGTCTTTACCGAATGTGAGCATACCCATGCCATCAGTGCCTACAGGACTACCAATGAACAAAATTCCCTGAGCCAATGGACCGGAGGGGAGAGGTGGGAGCAGCTGGGCTGGAGGTGGCCATCCACTGTCCCGTTTGAGGGCACTGCTCAGCGTGTGGGCCTGTCCTACCCCAGGGCCTTGGCATGTGTGCTGGTGGCACGAGCAGAGGGCACTAGTGGGGCCACGGGGAGCTCTGCCACAAGGAGCTCTCCACAGGGCCCTCTGGGGGGCTCACACACATGCTTCCCGAAACACCTGCCTTTAGGTCTGGAAAAGCTGTGGCAATGAATAGAGAGGTCTGCAGCTGGGCCCCGTCTTGTCCCTAACTGTCAGCCTGAGAAGCACAGCAACCAACAGGAAAAGAACTACGTTGGGACCCAACACACTGAAGAAACACTTGCTCATTTCCCTCTCCCGGCTCCTCTCCCCAGCACCCGCGAAGAGTGCTGCCCCACAAACCAGGAGGTGACTCAGAGCTTGACCATGAGCTTGAGCCCTTCCCTGCACACATTCAGGGTCTTTCTCAAGGTAGCACTTGAGGAAGGGAGAAGATGAGGCTTAGGTTGAATTTGAGGTTAAATCTATGGTCTGAACTCAAAATGCCATCAAGTGAAGGAATTCAGAGATTTGACACAATACAATTGAAAATAATCATTGGGGAAAAAAAACTGTTTAATGCTTGTAACTGTCTGGAGTGAGAACCGTTCAATACGTTGGTACAGGTGTTATACAGTAGAAAGATTACATGGGTTCCAGGTGGCCCCTGTGGGTTCTGGGTGAAAGTGTGAGGCCCGATGGATTCGGACTCAATGTAAGAAAATGACTGGAGGTAGAATACACTGTCCGAGGAGTGAGTTCCCCATCTCTGCAGGGATGCAGGCAGAGATTGGAAGTGGGAGCAGATAGATGCTCCTTAAAGTCACTTCAAACCTAGGGCTTCCCTTCCTCTCCTGGGACTCTTGGGACAGCTGGGTAGGTGGGGGTGGTCAGGAAAAGAGAGCTGATTGTGGTCTGCAGCTGTGAATGGCCCTGGGGCTGACCTGGGCCTGGAGGTAGGTGTCAGGTGCGGCTGGTGTCACCAGGCTGGCATCCCTAGTTGCTTTTGCATGGACTTGGGCAGGCTCTTCTGCTGGTCCCCATATCCAGCATGGTGACACTCAAAACAATGTTAAACTAGCTGGTGCATTGGGTCTGACCCAAGAATTCCAAGGTTAGGGAAGCAGTGACACTACCCACAGGATACATGCCCTGACCTCTTGGAGACCTCTAGGTCATTCACTCTGCCTCCACTCTGGCGGGAGGGCTAGCTGCTCCTCCCATTGGATCACCTCTGCTGTGAGTGTGGGGTGGAGGCGGATGTCTGCCAGTAGGAAGGGCCTGGGTGTGGAGCCCTTGCCAAGGTGGCCAGCAGGTGGCTGCAGAGCTCAGTCATGGGACTTCAGGCCCTGGTGATGGTTGATTTACCCTTGAGGAGAAAAGAGATAAAAAACATAACAGATGAATAGATACAGAGAGCATTTTGGTGGTTGCCAGATGGCAGGGAGGTGAGGGGGAGTGGGTGAAGAGGTGAGGGGATTAAGGAGCACAAACAGGCAGTTACAGAACAGCCACAGGGATGTAAGTAAAGTACAGTGTAGGAAACGGAGTAGCCAGAGAACTTACACCCATGAGCCGTGGACATGAACAGTGGTGTGGGGATTGCCTGAGGGAGTGGGGGATGCTGGGTGGAGGGGGGCAAGGGGGAAAGTTGGGACAACTGTAATAGCATAATCAATAAAATATAATTTATAAAAACACAACAGACGAGATCATTAAGTAGCTCCAGGGCTAGCAGGGCACAAAGAGTGGCAGCAGTTCAAATCCACAGCTTCCACGGGCTGCCTTGGTCTCTGAACTTAAGGTGTCAATTCTTCTATATTCTCCTCTCTTGGCTAAATGAAAACACCCATTCCCACTCCCCACCCCCACCCTTGCCTGACCCCACAGCGTCCTCTGATTCCCAGGAAGAAGGTGAAGGACTCTGTTACTTCTATGAGAAGAATACAGCTAAAAGAGGCCCACAGCAGATTTTTCACAAAGGCTATGGTTGCCAGTTAACCTTGAATTTCAGATAAACAACAGTGTGGTAGTTGGGACATACTTACACTAAGAACTTATTATTTATCTGAAACTCAAATTTAACCAGACATCCTGTATTTTATCTGGCAACCCTCCATGGGGCTCGTTTCTGCGGTTTAAACCCCTTTCCCCGAAGCAGTGAAAGCACTCGACCTTTGGGGTGGGGATACGCCTAGGCACAAGGACGCTCCAGTCTTGTTCCCTCTGCGGGGCCAAGCGTGAGGCCCTGGGTGTCACCGAATGGCCAGCCACACCAGCACAGATGCAGACGCAGTGAGGTCTTCCCTTCACAGTCACAGTGGGCCGCAGACACTCACCTGCCCCTTACAGAACGTCCAGAGCCTTTCTCAGAGTACCCCTGCCACCTGGCGTTTGTTCAGCTTCAGATCAGTCATGTTTCCAAACATCAGGCCTTCCTTCCCAGCCCACCCCCAAACCCTCCCCCAAACTGGAGAATCTGGTGGGTTTTTTGCTTGTCACTGTGCCACATTGTGTACTGTTGAAAACCCTGCTTCAGGGTTTGACGTGCCCAGTGCTGTGACGAACACTTTGCTCAAAACTCTGGCCAGCCTCTGTGGTTCTCTGAGGAAAGCCACTTCCACACGTGGCCAAGGTTGGCTGGTTTTGTGTCGGGACACCTGCCCAAGAAGGACCACAGCCGGCTGGTGCAGGTTGAGTTGGGCTTACTGGTCAGATGCCCATTTTCCTCTGCGGTGCTCGTTTCTGCCCTGCCAGGTAACCGTGGCCAGAATGGGCCAGCCCCACTGAGAGGCTCTAACAGCGTGAACCACGAAGACTCCGGTCAGGTGCCCGTGCCGGTGCTCCTGGGTGTCTTTGCGTCTTCCCTGGTGGAACTGGTTCCAGACGGGGGCCCTCACTAAGGCCCCAGGTCGGGGAGGCCGACTGCCTCTCCTCCACTCAGCCAGAAGGGTCAGCTGAGCAACTGTTTCTTGAACAAACTGTGCTGAGCCGTCTTGACAGAAAAGCAATCAGAAATTTTAAGGTGGCAGCTTATTGAAATTCTGCCTGATTATGTCCCTGAATGGGAAAGAAAAGGGAACTTTGTGCTGGGTCTTGGTCAATTTGACCACCTCACAGGGTTGTTTAAAAGAGGTCACCAGTTGGGAACGGTTGTACCGTGTAAGAGAAGACTGTGTGTGTGTGTGTGTGTGTGTACACGTGTGTGTGTGCTCGCATGTGTGTGTTTAGTTGTTTAAGTTCAGCTGGTCCGGGGCTGCCCCTGAGCATCTGAGGGCCAGGCCAGCCTGGCTGCACGTCTTGTGTCAAAGCGTTTCTTCAAAGTGGCGAACACGCACACACATCCCATACTGCGTTTTAAGGAGACAGTAGTTCAAAGGGTTTTCCGGGCTATTTTTAACATTTATGTCTGGAAGGAAAATGATGTCACATGCTGGAAAAAGTGTCTAAATATCCCCACAGATTACAGCTGAAGAATTCTGCTTTTTGTTTTTTCTCAGAGTTGGGATCACTCAAAAAAGGTGTGTTTTGAATCCCTCATTCCCCAAAACCTTTGCAGCTTGAACTGTGCCTGGACCAGCTTTCTCTCCTGTGGTTTGTCAAACAGACGTGAGCGCTCCTGCAAGCCAGGGGCCTGGCAGAGGGTGAGCAGGTGGTGGAGGAGGGGTCTTCTCCTGACAGCGACCTCAAATTCCAGAGGAGTGGAAGGCCAGCTACATTAAAGTGGGGAGTAAAAAAAAAACCAGCCCTCCCTCCCCAAAACGGTGATCATATTAGGATTTCCTGCCTCTGCTCTGCAGTCCTGGACAAGATACTGAACCTCTCTGATTTTCAGTCATCTGAATTGTGACACAGGGTAATGCTTGTCTCAGAAGATTCTTGTGGGTGTTGCCACGATAATAAATAAGAACAGCTATTACAGTGCACATTACACACCAGGTTAAGCATGTATTACTTCCCATCTCCCCTCTTCTTTGACCTTGTTCATGCCGCCTTGCTTTATCCCCACGCTGTTTACTAGGGGACAGGTTACAAAGATCTCCGTGAACTGCTCCGGCCCGCAGCCTTCAGGTGGAAAAGCACTCAGAAGACGGAAAGTCATAGGGAGGTGTGGTGAAAAGGGAGGAAGAACAGAACTGTGGCTCACTCTGCTCCCTTTGGGGAGGGGTCCACCTCGCTTCAGGGAGTGGTGGTTTTATTCGCAGCTGAGTGAGGTTCTGGGGTAGTCCATGTGATGGCGGGACACTCTTGGCTCTTTCATCTGGGCTGTAAATTGTCAGACAGAGGTAGGTCCACCTCTGTGGGCCAGGACTCCCAGAGCAGCCCATGCCTGCTTGGGTATTTAGATGCGAAACAGTGACCCTCCTGGGGTCGTGTCTCTGGCACTGGTAGGCTTCTTGGTGAGAACTGTGTTCTTTAATATTCACTTTTGCCCCCTGGCCTGGGGGTCTTCTTTGTTTGCTTATAACAGGGACTGGGGATAGTTGATTTTCTCTTTAGAGGAAACGTGATGTTTTCCTAGGACACTCCCAGGGAGGAGGGGAAGCAGCCACGGAGTGGGAGAGATAGGGCCCTTCTTTCAGAGCCGGCGCAGGAAGCCACACCTGCCCCTTCCTCTCAGAGGGAGTGTACTGGGTCAGCTTTGGGTGAGTGTGGGTGACCGTTTCTCGAATATCATGCAAAATGTAGAAACTGATCCTGCTTCCTCCCGTCTTCTGTTCACTGCTCATTTAGTAACTATGGCTCAGCGACTTCTTTTTGTGAAAGCCAGAGCCTCAAACATGGCCTGTTTGGTGACCGTGGTGTTGAGAAACAGGTGTGACCACATGATCTTTAAGACAGGGTGCCTTTTCTTATAAGGACGATGCTCCTGCCACTGTTGGCATTTGTATTCAGACCAGCTTGTTTCACCTGCTGGTCCAGCTCTAGGCTTGGGTCCCTGGTCTAAGGGACGCAGGGACGAGCGTGAAGGAAGGATGGCCAAGCAGCAGGGGTGGATTTCTCACAAGTCCTCACAGGTGGGGATGCCACTGGAAGAGGGACCACACTTTGAAGGCCACTGCTCAGATGTCCCAAGAAGTGAACTGCAAAATCACATATGAGGGGTTTTTGGTTCCTTCTCGTCCCCAGAGCAGCTGAGGACGTCCGGGGGAAGGGCTGAACCTGATGATTGGAGCTGTGACTGGAAGCTTAGAGAGAATTGGATGTGGCTACTGACTGTCACTGTTGGAATAAACAACATGTGCCTTTTGTTCTTCAGGAATAGTGGGGACATGATCCGATAAGGGTGTCCTCCCCAAAGGCACGTCCACACACAGCTCCCACACGTCTCCCACGCTGCGCCTGTTCCCTGTCACTGCCCAGCCAATCCTCACCTGCCACGAGTCTGCTGTCTGGGCTGCACAAGGCATTCTGGACCACAGGCGTGTTTTATCCATCATGGCTTAGTTGTTACTATACACAGTGTTTATTTTTCTTCATAAGAAGATGCAAGCTGTGTGCCTCCAAATGCTGGAAACCCAGAATATTCCATTTGTTTGTGGAAAGACAGACTGGATGGCACAATTTCAATCAAACTATGAAGTGCAGCCTGGCATGCCTGGAGAGAGAGAGGAGATAATAATGCTGCGCGCTCTTCTTTCCGAGAAGCCCAAGAACTGTGCACACCCGGTTAACTCTTGGTCCCTGGAAGGGGCCTTGGAGGATCTATTCCACTGGGGATGGTACCAGGAACTCTGTCAGAAAGGCTCCTTCTTCCTCCTGGGACAGGCAGGGCTGTGTGGCACGTGCTGTGTCCCATTGATTTACTCTGGTAACCAGACATGCGTCCTTTTGCTTCCCAAATGGAAATGGCCCTTTTCTCCCTAATTACAAAAGTAGTAAATCATTATTTTTTCCCTGGAAACAAAGATTAAATACCAACATTATCATCATCGTCCTCATCATCATTGTCATTGTCATCGTCATTCTCCTTGCTGTATCTGTCTGACTGTCAGCTGCGGGCCTCTCCCAGGGTTCACATCTGTGCATCGGTACCCTGCACAGCCATGGCTGAGCATCACTCCCCCGGGTGGCACTCAGCCCCTGAGTGAGAGATGGTTGGCTGGTTGCCAGTTGTTTTTTCTTCTATAAACTGGGCGGAATTGAACACCCTTCTACGTGCGGCTTAGCCCCTTTGTTTCCTTGTTTGTGTGGGCTAAACCACCAGCAGTGGAATTGCTGGGGAAGTGTTTTTGATGAGCATTCCTAAACAGTCCTTCCTGAGGTCTGTGCAAACCATGCCCAACCCCACAGAGTAAGACCTTCACACCCCAATTCTTTGCCATTTTCTGGGGTCATCTTCTCTTAGTTTTCTGAATGAGTATACCTTGATAAGGGAAATCTTTATGTAATAAAGATATTTATTTTTCCTTATTATATGAAGTATAGTTATAAGTATTTTATTATTGTAATAATAGTATTATTTGAGTGTTTCCTTATTTCAGCTTTTTGTTAGGAAGATGTTCAAACTGTGAGAAAGGTTGAAGTGGTGGGACAATGAACACCCATACACCTTCTGCCTAGATTCAGTTACTTCCATTTACTATGTATGATTTATCCATCTCTCTCTCTGTGAGTGTGAATTTAAGTTTTCCTAACAACCACAGTAGTATTTATCACATCTAAGAAATTTATGAATAATTTTATATCGTCTAATATCTAGTCATATTCAAACTAACCCAGGACACGCAAAATATCCTTTCAGTATAACGACTGTTATAAACTATATAGAGATAATATTTAGTGTTCTCAGTCCTGGCTTACATGTTACAATCACTGGGGACGATAATTTCAAGAGGCAGTGGGGTTTAAATTAAAAATTCTTCAAGGAATTTTGAAGGATGGGGGCCAGGAGTAAGATTTTCTTTTTAACTGGAAGTTTTCCTGCAAGTTAGCAAATTTTTCTGGAGAGGAGATGCGGAGGGCCCCTGGCGCCTGGCCGTGTCGGGACACAAAGAAGGACCGCGGACCGCTGGGCAGGCGTCGCTGCCCCTGCAGCGCTGTGGCGGCAGTGAGTCCAGCGCAAAGTAAACGAGCGCGGAGCTGCCAAAGCCGAGGAAGACGTGATTTTGGTGCTGTGGGCCAGAGAGGGTGATGATGGTGGCAACCCAAGACCCCTCAGCCCCTCGACCGCGCCTCCGCATCTGGGCAGGGCTGCTGTGGGTCTCCGTAGGGAGGGCCTGCGCATGCCGACCGCCCGGGGTCTGCTCCCTGCGCTGTCGCCTTGTTTCTGACACCCCGCGGGGAAAAAGCTAAGCAAAGATTTACTCTGAAGTTTCCCGAGTCTCTCGTTGCCAGGAGAGTCCACTTCATTTAGAACTTGGAACCATGGAGGTTTTCAACAGCAGCGCTTAATGAACTGGGCCTGAGAAACAGGCAATGAACTTGCTGGCCTGCTTAACCAAGTATCATTTCTCTTGTACTGACTGCAATAACGTGTTTTATTTCCCCACTTTTTATTAGCTCCCAGCTTTCTGGAGTGGTGGAAATCGCAGCTGCACACGGGCCTTCCGAGCATTGCGAATGTCCTCAACGCTTTCCCAATGGTAGACCCAAACCCTCGCAAATGAGATTTCAGTAATGGCCGTGGTTCCACACCTCCCATCTTATAAAAGCAATCTTTTTTCCTTCTGTGTTGGTTTGGATTTATGTTAACTGGGTTTACGTAAGCTGGCAGGGTGTTTTTTTATGAGATGGGTGATGCCAGCCTAAAAGAGCTGAAAATCCCCCATAATCACATATGACAGATTAAAGTGGACGATGCACCACAGGGATATATCTGGGGTGCGTCTCAGAGCTGGGTTTCAGCTCTGTTTCCAGAGTGTGGCTTCCTTTTGAAGCATCTTTGCATTAGGTTTGAAATCATCACTGATTTGTTAATTGGTGGCAAACATTTGGCATTTTTAACTGGAGAGAGAGAGAGAGAGGGAGGGAGAGAGGGAGGTAGTTGGGCATCAGGCATCAGGGACTTGGGGGACAGTCTCAGTTCAGCCATCTGAAGCTACTAACCCACCCGGCAGCTCAGTTTCCTCAGATCCTCTGTATCTCCAACCTGGAACATATCACTCCAGGCCTGAGGCTCTGTCAGCAGAAACAAGCTCTTCAAAACGGCAATATTGCAGTATTTATTGCATTTATTGGGATGGTGAACATAGACTTTCCCCCTACCTTGAACTTAGAACTATGAGTTTTATCTTTAATCATAGCTAGCAGGAAAAACTACTATGAATAAATAGTGTCTGTAAAATATAAGTGCCATAGCCAGGCTATGAAAGAAAACTTGTTATTAAGATTTTCTGAGAATTGTTTTATGGACAAATGCTAATTCCCCCATGTTTGATATGTGCAAAAATCTAAAGGATGCAAAATCAAAATGTTTCAGTGATCTCTCCTGACTACCTGGAACTATTAGCATGTGAGCCACCTGTCCACCCGCCTGTCCATCATCACCCACCCACCCATTTATCCATCCACTCATCCATTCATCCATCCATCCCCCCTCCACTCTCCATCTATGTATCCACCTGTCCATCCACCCACCCACCCATCCATTCATTTGGTCATTATTTCTGCCTTTTTAAAGCATCTACTATCTAACCATGTTTCTAGCTTCTGCAAACTTGATGCTTTAACATGTGCTCCGCATGCACATTTTGAACACACTTGTTCTGGACAAGATGATGCTATGCCTGACTCAGCTTGCTTTGGTGTCCTGATTTTCTTATCATCTCCCATGTCCTCGGGAGGATGCCTCCTTCCAGAGGTGTGCTTTTCAAATACAAAGCAACCAGCCCAGCGCCTACATCTCCAACCATCTCCTTTATTGGATTCTCATACTCTCACACTTGAGACCACTATCCACCTGCCCTTTTTTATTTTTAATCCTTGCCCAAGGACAGTTTTTCATTGCGTTTTAGAGAGAGAGAGGAAGGGAGTTAGAGAAATATCTATGTGAGAGAGAAACATTGATCAGTTGCTTTCCATACATACCCAGCCAGGGAATTGAACCCACAACCTAGGTATGTGCCCTGACCGGGAATGGAACCCACAACCTAGGTATGTCCCCTGACCGGGAATGGAACCCATAAACTTTCAGTTACTGAATGATGCTTCAACCAGCTGAGCCACACTGGCCAGGGCTCCACATGTTGTATTACTTCAAGGCTGGGTGCCAGGTAATTAGGAAGAGCCCCAATACCCCAGAGCCCTCTAAAAATTATTCCAGCAAGCTAATCCCAGGCCTGTTTACCCTCCCTTGCCTGTTACTTCCTGTGGAAGCCACAGTGAAGTCCCTTGTTCATGTTTTCTCCTCACTCATTCTTTCTCTCCTCACCAACTCTGCTGATTCTTTAAGTGTCCCCATGCCCCCGGGGCATGGTGTGCCCTCTTCTCTTGGAAACTGTGAATAATAAACTATATCTTTTTCATGGCAGTCTTCTCCTGATTTATTCGCTTTACCGTAACTGAATAATATTAAAATCTCTACCATGTGCCAGGCGTTGTGCCAGGCACTGCAGTATAAAGATAAGCAAAGCAGAGTCCCTGCTTTGGGATCCTCAGATCCTTGTAATTTGGATGGAGACGTGGACAAGCAGCCACAGAGTGATGGCACGGGCAGGGCAGGGAAGGCTAGATTCACAATTTTCCTGTGAACCCCAGGGAAAGAGAGCTGGAGAGAACAGTTTGGGGCTGGATCTTGAAATGCAAGAATGAGGGAAAAGCACGTGTAGAGGCACAGAGCTGGATCAGCCGTGGTGGAGATAAGAAGAGGCAAATAGTTTGGTGTGGCTGCAAGGCAGGATGGAGGACGGCAGGGAGCCTTGGGGTGGTGACTTTACGTCTTGAACACCATGCCGAGGATTGTGGACGTGGAACAGAGTGATGAGGAGCCAGCGAGGACTTAAAAGCAGGTGGGAAGGGATCTCCTCTTGTAGGCAAGAAAGGAAGAGGTGGTTACTGGCAGGTAAAGGGAATAGTAGGTGTGAATGTTTCTCTTTGTCTCCAAATTGAGGGCTGAGTAGAGGCTGAAAATCTAAGGCAACATGGATGTGTTCACAGTGCTATAAACAGTGGCAGAGACTGCCATCAGTGCTGTGTGTCTGAGTGAGCCTTGCTGCACACAGGCTGGAAACAGGGGTGCAGTGGGCAACACAGAAAACCCTAGAGGTGAGTGACCCAGGCTTCGCCCTCATGGAGTGTAGGGTCCAGTGGTGGAGTCAGTAGCCTGGCCCCGGCAACAGAACAAAGCAGAATGGAGGAAGTGCTCCAGCACCTGTGAGCCTGAGCCCCAAGGGATAAGGACCGACTTCCTAGAAGATGTGGCGTTTGAGCCCTGGCTGGTGTGGCTCAGTGGATTGAGTGCTGGCCTGTGAACCACAGTGTCACTGGTTTGATTGCCATTCAGGGCACATGCCTGGGTTGCAGGCTAGGTCCCCAGTAGGGGGCGCTTGAGAGGCAACTGTTTCTCTCCCCTTTCTCCCTCCCTTCCCCTCTGTCTAAAAAAAAAAAGACATAGCATTTGAGCTTGATTTAAGGATATATGTAGGAAGTCAACAGACTGAGAAAGAAGGGGACTGATCCTGTGGTTGCAAATATGGCAAGCAGAAACATCAAACCCTCTCAGTAGGAAAATAAAAGTAAACCCAAGGGGTGGGAGCAGGGGTGCCTGAGGCTTTTTCTCCATCTTTGAGACTGGAGATCCTCAGCAGTGACTGAACAGCGATGAGTATGTTTCTAATTATCACATCAAGTCTTTGATCTGTTTTAATTATTTGTTTCCCTCTACAAACACAAATTTGATTCACTGGTGCTGTGTTTAGCCAGCTGCTCTGCTTGGAGGTGCTCGGCGATGGGCCATGAATATTTCCCAAATGGAATACAAATGCCCTGCCTTTCTCTTTAGCTTCACGCACATGGAACTCCTACTATGTGTTAGGTGATGAGGAGGGCAGGAATGGATAGGACCCTCATTTGAGGTTGCAGACTTCTGTCTGTCTCTCCTCAGGATGAGATTCTGGAGGGAGAGGGAAGAAAATATGTTAAGAATCCCGATCAATTAGAACCCAACCTACAGAAATACTTTGCAGGTGGGTCAAAGCTGGAGACGTGTTAATTAAAAAATCTTTCTGGGTAGGTCGTAAGGAATTCAGAGCATCAGCTCTGTGTTTGAAGCTTCTGCACCTTGCGTGTAAAACCTTCGACAATAACCAGATGAAAGTACAGTATCGTTCAGCCGCTGATTGAGGCTGGAGTCAGTCATGCAAAAAGGGTATTAAAATAAAGGCTTGTGAATTTTTGAATTTAAAAATATACTTTATTGAGGCACATATTACATGTAATATAATTCACTTATTTCAAGTGTACAATTCAATGATTTTTTAAAGTGAATTTACCAAGTGATTCGTGGTGCAGCCATCACCACAAATCACTCTTAGGACATTCCATCCCCCTAACAATATTTCTAACACACATGGACTATTAATCCCCATCACCCCCTTCTCACACCCCAGGCAGCCAGTGAGTAATCTACTTGGCCTCTGTAGATTTGCCATTTCTGGACATTTTATGTAAATGGAACAATATAATATGCAGTTTCTTGTGTCTGGTTTCTTTTACTTAGAAAAGCGTTTTGAAGTCCATCCATGTCTCATTGTGTTTTGGTAGTCTTCCCTTTCCTTGCTGATTTATATTTCATAGTATGGACCAACGAGTTTTTTTTTATCCATCACACTTCGAATTGTTTTTAATTTTCATCTATTATGAGTAGTGCTGCTCTGACCACTCTTGTGCAAATCTTTGTGCGGGAGAAAGACTTCAAACTTGGGACAAAAATGTGTGCTTTAATTCTCAGTTATCCAGAATGCAACATCAGCTCCAGAAAAGGTTTTATGTGCAGGCCAGGGTTCTATTGTTCCATGAGGTGAGTACAAAAGAAAAAAAGAGAGAACCTGAGTTTGTAGAGAAATCCAGCTGAGTCCTGGAGGCTGAGTATGGCTGTTAAGATGGAGTGAATTGAGAGACACTTCTGAATTTCAGGCGCTTGATTCCTGGGTATCTGAATTGATCACTAAAACAAAAGTGAAAAAAACACACAATGTCTATACTAAGAAAGGATAGAAAATCAAATAATATAAAATGATCAAATAAAACCACAAAAGGCAGAGAAAAGTGGAAGACAACAATAGGAACAAAGAAAAAGATCAACAAGTAGAAAACAATAACAAATGTGGTTGACACCAATCAGCTTATATCAGTAATCACTTTAAACATCAATGGTCTAAAGGTACAGAGAGTATCCTGGTGGATCAAAAAATAAGGCCCAACTCTATGTTGTTTACAAGAAACTCACACGTGTCGATTAGGAGCAGAGGGATACAGGAAGGTGTATCATGCCAACACTGGTACAGTGAAAGCAGAAACAGCCATAGTAATTTCAAACAGAGCAGACTTCAGGGCAAGCAATGCTATCAGGATAAAGTAGTCCTTTACATAATGATAAAAGACTCAATTCTCCAAGAACAGATAAGAATCTTTAATGTGTACGCACTAACAACAGTGCGTTAAAGTATGTGAGGCAAACACTGATAGAACCGCAAGGAGAAATAGATGACCCTACTATTATAGTTGCAGACTTCAACACCCTGCTCTCAGAGGTGGACAGGTCCCGCAAGCAGGAAATCAGCAAGCGCACAGTTGACCTCAACAACACCTAAATCAGCTGGATGTCATTGATTCCTATAGACTGCTTCATTCAACAACAGCAGAGTACACATTCTCCTCCAGCTCCTTTTGTCCCAACCTTTTTCTCAAATTGTGTATTTTGTAATACACAATCCGATATCATAGAATCTAGTTCGAATCCCTTATTGTTGTAGATGGGGAAACTGAGGCCCATTGAAGTCACATGACTTTACAAAGGTTATTCAAAGTGTTTGTGGCAAAGACTTGAACCCTAGTCATTGTACACTAAGTTCCAATATTTTTAAAATTTTATTTAATCATTTCCTTGTGCAAACTGGGTGTACATATATGAGGTCTGGCCAAGAGGCATCCTGCCATGTAATAAGAAAAATAGAGACATTTATTGAAGAAGATACAAGAAACACTGTACACAGGACAATGATGCCTCAGTCCCCTGCAGAGTAGGCACCTTGGGACCTCACACCGTTCTCCAGGTCGCCATCAGCTGCCCCATCATATTTTCCTGAATCTCATCAGGAGTCTGAAATCTCTTCCCTTTCCAAGGTGATTTTAGTTTTGGGAAAAGCCAGAAGTCACAGGGTGCCAAATCTGGGCTGTAGGGGGCGCTGAGTCACCTGGGTGATTTGATGTCTTGCATGAGACATGATGCGTGGTCGTGATGAAGCTGCCAATCACCAGTTGCCTGTAGCTGTGGCCTTCTGAATTATCTGAATAGTTTCCACAGAGGAATGTTCATGCTTATCACAAAATTTGTTGCAGATTCATTGCTCTGCTCACTCAGTCATTTTGAATGTGACGGCCACACAGTACACGTGCTCACTCAGTGGTGTCTACCACCCCCACTGACTAGTACAGTGAAGTCGTCATTGTTCACACATGTGCATTCCAGTGCACTCTCCTGGGCTGCCAGGTTGCATCGATGTGGCACAGACTATTCCTGTGATAGAATTAATGGCTGGACTTTTCTCAGAAAGACCTCATACTTGTTTATTGAGCGTAAATAAATTTGGCTCCATATATGGAGGTTAATTTTGGTGCGAGGTATGAAAGAAAGGAAGCAGGAATGTGAGAGGGTCCTGACAAATTTTATGTTTCAATAAATATGATTAATTAAATATAGATTTAATTTACAAGTATATTTCATTTTTTATTGCATTGAGAATGGAATAAAAAGGGAAAGAAATTTCTATGGGGATAAATAAGGGTAAACTGGGGGAAACAGAATAAAAGGGAGACAATAGTCATATTCCCCAGGGGCGCTAGCAGAGAATGAACCATTCCTTGCCATATGTGTGTCACTGTCCCCATTTGTTCAAAGCCATCACTCATTCTATGCACCAACTATTCAAGTAAGGGCCTCATATATATCATTTCACCATATGAGGTTGGCATTATTATCCCATTTCCAGAAAAGAAAAATGAGGCTCAGGAGACTTGAGTCATTTGCTTGAGGTTATAAAGCGGGCAGGTGACAGAGTCATCCTTGGAACTCATGATGTATTTTGAAAGCCTTATGGGCTACAAACCTGCAAACTTCCTTCTTTAAGGAAAAGGCTACAGGTCAGTCACCTGAGAAGGAAAGCGTCTGAGTGTTTTCTGGGCTCAGGGGGCGTCGTTTTCTCTCTCTTGCAGATGGGTGAGAATAGTAGTGTCCCTTTGTACAGAGTCCCCTGGGACAGCAGTGCTAGCTGTGATTTGAGGTGAGACAGGACCTCAGAGAACCAGAATCTTGTGTAGTGGACCTGAATCTTATGTGGGGGGCCCAGCTTCCGTGGGCACCCGAACTGGCTGAGGAGGTTTGGGGGTTGAGTCTGCAGGCAGTTCTTGTTGAGTTGGTTGGACGACCATTTTTTTGTTGGTTTCTCCAAGTTTTCCTTTAATGCATCTCCAATTCCAGCTCTCAGCTGAGGCAGGGAAAAGGAGCTTGCTCTTTTCTATAGGGGGAGACGAGAGAGAGAAGTAGATGCTGGTGGCCTGGTGGGGCCAGGAGTCTCTTCCCTGGTATGCCTTTGATCCAGCATGTGGGACTTTCTCCTGTGGACTTTCTGAAGTCATGTGGACTCTTCTTCCTTTGTTTGAACTCCTGGGCTGCGTCTCAGGTTGGATGGAGTGGGAGGTGAGACATGCCAGCTGGGACTTTTCCTCCCTGCTGCCCATCTCTAGCCTGGGGTCAACCATGAACTCATCTATGACTATCTCAAGTGAGGGTCAGCAAACTTTTTCAGTAAAGGACCAGACAGTAAATATTTTAGGCTTTGTGGGCCATGTCATCTCCGTGATACTCCTCACCTCTGCTATTGTAGCAGGAAATCAGCTGTAGATAACAAAGTGCAATAAATAGGCATACCGGTGTTCCGATAAAAGTTCACTTAACAAAACAGGCAATAGGCGAGATTTGCCCCCCACCACCCCTACCGGGTGCAGTTTGCCAACCTAGGTCAAAAAGGTGGAACACATTAATAGATGTGAGGATTTCTTTCACAATGTGTGTGTATATCAAATCACCACAATTTATACTACTGATATCTTACCATTTTGTCAATTATACCTCAATAAAGCTGGGGGAAAGGAAGGTAGAGTAGCTACAGTCTGCACCTGAGTGCCATTGCCCACGTGGGAAACATCTAAGACTAATAATCCAAAATGCCTTGGGACCCCAGAATTTGTACAGCCAAGAGCTCTGTGTGCCAGCCTGCCCCGTGCAACCCCAGAGAGGACGTCTGTCTAGTCTAGAACCTTGTTTCAGACCATTGCATTTAAGGAGCCGTGGGTGGAAATACGGGCCTGGAGAGTATATGTGACAATATCTGGCTTGTCCAGCTTGTTCTCCAGAGCTTGCCAGCTGGAGCTGGGCCAGGGCTGGGGCTGCATTTAAAGGCTGATAAACTTTCCGGAGACACATTTTGCCAACCGACACATGCCCAGCACACATTGTTCTGGTTACACTGGCCTCTCATGGTGTGCTCTTGAAAAAATCATGAGGTTTGCATTTACTGTGGGTGAGATCAACTCCCAGACACAGAGGGGCCGTCAGGAGAAATGGGGCATGCCCTCATGACCAGAAGGATCCAGGGCAAGTCCAGACACCCAGGACACAAGACAGAGGAGCACAGGCACCGGAGAGAAAGAGCTACCACGTGGGGAGTGGCCAAGGAGGAAGAGCTTCCTCTTGGTAAGGGCGCTGGCTTCATGGCAGAGACAGCACTTGTGTTGGGCCTCAAAGGGTGGGTCAGATTTAGACAGGTTCAGATAATAGGTGAGGGGTTGGAGAGTGTGAGCGTGTTTGGCTAACAGCGAGTGGTGTCATTTGGCTCTGAGGTTTTGGGGCAGATAGTATTTCCAAAAGTGATACCAATAACACCTACCATAGCCCATGCTCTTCTCCCCTCTGAAGCTATGATTGGTACCCTCTATGTAGCCACTACAGTGCAGTGCAAAAGAAAATGCCAGATCTGGGAGGCTGGACCTTAAAAAACGTTGCAGTTTCTGCCTTGTGTGAGTGGGGACACTTGTGCATAGACCCCCAAGCCCCACATGAGAAGTCCAACCATGCTGAGTCGGTCATGGCGCTAGGGAGCTGCACAGTGTAGATGCTCTGGTCCTGTCCTCCTCTCTGCCCGTTCAGATGACTCCCACCTCCTGACACTAGGTCACCCCAACCTCCAAGTCCCAGGTAATGTCCCAGATGGGGCAGAGGAGGTAAGCCGTTCCTCTGTGTCCTCTGGTTCCTGACCCACAGAATCCACGAACAGGTTAGATTGTCGTTTTGCACACTGAGGTTAGTGGTTTGTTAGAGGTTAGAGGGTGCTTTCTTCCACGGATTCTGGGAAACTGGGAGGGAGAAGAGTGTAGAAACACTGCCTGGCACTTGTTTTTTACTTTGAAGCCAGTTTCAATCACTCAGAACTTATGGGCAGTGGGAACCCCAGGGAAGGTCCACTGGAGAGAATGGCTTACTTTCATGCCATGCTTGCAGAAGAAAAATCTGCAGTGAAATCCAGGACAGAGTGATGGGTGGTGGCTGGAAAGTGGGTGGAGAAGATTGCTGAGGGTTTTGGGATTGATTAGATGAGCTACAATCTCTGGTGAGCTGTGGTTGTGGGAGCTCAGAGGAGGGGCCAGTGCAAGAGGCACTCATTGCTGGGGAGGACTAGGCAGTTCTTCCTCACCCCTTGGCAGCTCCCAACCCCAGTCAAGAAAACCGAAGGCACATGTAGGGTGTTCCTTGGAACCTGGCTGCATGGTCTTGTAAATGCAGGACTTTCTGCTTAGAATAGGCTTGAGATTTCCCACGCAGTAGTGGGGTAATGAAACACAGAGCTGGTTTCTGGTGAGACTGTTATGTGTGGGTGGGACTCCCAGGAAGAGCTGAGTTGGTAACCAAGGCGGTCATGAAGACTTCGCTGTGTGAGGGACACAGGCACACACCAATTTCCCTAAAACCCTAAAATAAGATGGGCTGCTTTACTGCCTGCCCTCGTGGACTGCCACTGTGGAGTATTCCAGGGCAAAGTTCCCCTGCTGTGGATGTCTTTCGTGGGGTTTCTGAAGCCTTTTCTTCCACAGTCAAGATGAAGTTTACTGTTCAGATGGGTTAATGTCCTAATTCATACTATGATGTTGTTAAATGAGCCTTTCCTGAGTGAGAATTCTGAAGCAAAGAACTCTGGGACACATGCAGGCAATGGGCTGCTGAGAGAAAGGAAAGGAGGAGAAAAAGGTGTGGAACGTGGAGGCTGGGAGCTGGCAGTCAGCTCGCCGACCTCATGCCTGTTTGAGGATCTGGGTCTGCCCACTGCTAGAGCTCTTCCAGCTGGATGCCCATCGTTAACGGACATTTTTGGTCCTGATTGGTTGAGTGTCTGTTATGATTGGTTGGGCATCCATTCTGATGGACAGTTATGAAGGTCACCTAAGGGGGCTAGATGCCAGAACCAAGAATAATTCCTGGGCCCCAAATGTGGAAGATAAACACAGGATGGCCAGTTTTGTCCTGTCACCTCTCTGGGGCCCACAGCCTTAGGTCCTGACCACCCTAAGCTCTCTGTGAGCTCTCCATGACCTTTTCATTCCTAGGAACCCTTCTCTCTCATGGTCCTCAAAGGCACTCACCTCTCTCTCTTCCCTTAGCATAACCCCTGTGGCAGGGACTGTGGTGTCCCACCCAAGTTATTCCCAAGCCCAAGGAATCCCATTTCCAACTGCAAGTACATGTGGACTCTGCCTACCTCTGGCCATGACAGCCTCTTGGTCTGCTCACAGGGCAGGCTAAATACTGGACTGATAATGTCCCCCAGGGGCTGCTCTCAATCAATGACAATTGGGATTTGGTGGATAAGTACCCCAGACACTTTGCCTCTCGATTTGGATATCTTAGAGGCATCGCTCATACCACGTCCCAGAGTTTCACTCGCATTGATAATGTGTCCATTCCCTCCTCTCCTTCTCTTCCTCTGAACTCCTACATTGCCTCCTGACATCACTTCCCTAATAACTATATGCACTAACATCCTTGTCTCATCCTTGCTTGGAGGCCACCACATTCAGATACCCTCTCCAGGACCTTGTTTCAAAGAAACAGAAGGTAAAAGGTGCATAGGCAACTCCTGCTGTTTTCTCTATAGCAGGGCCCTTCTCTGAAGTCTGGGGGCAAGAAAGGCATGGCTGCCTTCTTGGTTCTCATGGGGAAAACCAGGGATAGCCAGACACAAACTAATATTGCAATAAATGACCCTTTCCCATTTGTTACCGCAGAATCTCTAATGCGAAGTAAAAACAAACAAACAAAAACCCCCCAAAACAAACCGAACCATCCTCCCTTCCTGAGCGTGAAACACACTTCTGTGTGGTCACAGATTTATCCCATCTTTGAAGACATCACTTTCTCAGCTCTTAGTGTGAGGGGCTCAGCCCTTGACATCCTTGGACGGGATCTTTTTCAAGCTCTGCTCCCTCAAATGATTAGATGACACTAAAGCAAGATCTAAGCACTGCTGTGAACACACCTTGGCAGGTGCTTCAACCTCCAGCATGGGCCCCTCCCAGCTGACGAGGTGTTAACTGCCAGCAATCAGCATCCTCTGTGGGGAGGGCAGTGGCTGCTTTGAGCAATCTTTTGACGGAGACAAATGAATTTGTCTTTAATTCACGTCTTTAAACCTCCCTGGACTTTGAAGTCAGAACTGGAATCCGGTGAGGGCAGGGCAAAAAACAGGGCTCCAAGATTAGGAACAATATGCAGAGCTGAAGCATTGCTCCATGACGGATTTAGAAACCCGTTTGAAAAACAGAATCTGACTCTTGAGTGGGAATTCAGCATGATTTCCCTCTGACGCCTCCCTTTGGGGGGCAGCTGTCATGTTAAGAGTGCAGGAGGGGGTAAAGCAACGGCCATCCCTGTTGGGGGTCAGCAGACACACTGGAGGGACAGGAGTGAGTGTCTAAAGCTCATGCCCAGACACAGCTCATTCTAGGGGCTTCCCTGTCAATGTTAAAAAGAGGCTGCCTCAAAGTTTTGTTCACTGTTCTTTTCCTTCCACTGATTCATGACACGCGAGCCCCTCCCCCGAGCCCCCAGTGGACTCAGGAAGGAGCACTTTCTCTTTACTTGTTTCTCTTCCCCTTTTGTGCTTCCCTTGTCTTCTCTTCCTCCTTTCTTTTTCCATGTTTGCCTCTCTGTTTGTTGGCTAGGGTTGCCATAGCAAAGTACCACAGACTAGGCGGCTTGAACAACAGGAAGTTGCTTTCTCACAGCTCTGGAGGCCGAAAGTCTAAGATCAGGGTGTCAGCAGCATTGGTTTCTCCTGAGGCCTCCGTCCTTGGCTTGTAAACGGCCTTTTTCCTGTGTCCTCACATGCCCCTTCCTCTGTCCCAGTGAATATCTGGTGTCTCTTCCTCTTATGAGGTCACCAGTCCTGTTGGGTTAGGGCCCCCTAATGACCTCATTTCACCTTAATTACCTCTTTAAATGTCCTATATTCAACTAATGTCACGTTCTGAGGTACTGGGAGTTAGGGTTCCAATATATCAAATTCGAGTGGACATAATTCAGCCCATAGCACCCTCTACTTCACTTTTGCCCCCAGAAGTGGTCTTGCTTAATCAAGTTGCATGGGTTCAAATCTCGACTTTGCCATTTCTCAGCTAAATGGCCTGAATACCTTGCCTGGCCTCACTGAGCGTTCATCTCGCGATCTGTAAGATGGGAGCGTGCACACTTGGTGGTGGTGCTGTGCGGAGCACAGCGAACAAGGTGTGTGTTCCCTGGAGCCGGTCCTGGAGCTTGATGTGTGTGAGAGGCCCCCCAGTGAGTACCAGTTCCCTCTTTTTTCCTCCCTCCTCCCCCCACGTCCTGTACTTGTGGCCTAGCCAAGGTAACTGACCCCTCTAGAGGAGTTGTCCCTGAATGTCCTTTGGAGGCCTTGGGCTGCAATAGCACCAGAAGTATCAGAAACCTGGGGCTCCAGATAAAAAGCCTGAGTCCCCAGCCCCTTCCCAGAAGCCAGAGGTGGGGCATGGAAATCGGGTTCCTCAGGTGTTTGCCTGTGTGAGCAGGGCTGAGAACTGCTGCCCTGGAAGTTACTATTCTTTCAGAGTTTAGGTTTAATTCACTTTACAGGATAGAAACATGGGTTTGAAAATTATCATCAACATTTACTTTTTTTTTTTAAAAGACTGTTCCATCAAAGATTATTTTTTTTTCTGCTGCACATGCATGAGTGTTTTGGGCAGAGTCAGCAACCTCAGTTTTCCTGAGGAACTGAGAACAGACCAGATTTAGAGAGCCAGTTTGAATCAAGTTCAATTTCAGCCACCTTGGATCTCAGGGTTGCCCGTCCCCAGGGGCAGCAGGGCCACACCTGCACAGCCCTCAGGTTTCACTTCTTACATTCGTCGCCCTGCTCCTTGGTCCACTGGGCAAGCTCTGCCGGTGGCCTAAGACAGTGGTTCTCAGGGGCAGAGTCAGCGGAGGCAGAGTCATGTTTCTGTATCTGGAAGCAGAAGTTTCAGTCCATTGAAAAGCATAAAGGCAGACCTAGAAGAACTACGAGGTATAGTGCGTGGGGATGCAGCTGGCATTTAAGGGCAGTAATTTCCCATCTTTCCCAGTGGGAATGTCAACAGCTATTGTCCAAAATTGATAAAGTAAGCAGTGGAGGTACCGTGGTCCCTGTTATCGGAATATTCGTTAATGCTGGTCTCTCTAGTTATGAGGTTGTATAATTCAAAATTATGGGAATACTGATAAATTAGTTCCCACTAAGATGACCTCCCTTCCTGACACTGCAGTCATCTCCCCTGTCACCTTAACTCAGGCAGTTGCAGATCTTAGGTGAGAGGGAGGGAGTGAGGCTGGTGGACAACAGGGAAGGGCAAACCTGATGGGGTAACAACCGTCGGTGCAGTCACTGGGGGGATGCGGACTGGAATATCACAAATCAAAGAGACGTTTTTTGGGGGGGGGGTGGACATCTATGAAGTCTCCAAATGCTCTTTGCGAAAATGTCCCTTCTGTGAACAGTGAAAGTCAATATGAAACAGTGGGTGTTGCATCCTGCTATTGCACAATTTTGTCTGAAAAATTATTCCCCAAACCCTTTGAATGCTGGATTTATTTTTGCTTTTTTTAAGAATTAGAAAAAGTGGCCATTAGGTTTTATTAAATAAAAACACATTTATTTTTATAATTTTAGTTTCGGTTTTCAAGATAATCTCCTATTTGCCATTTACTGTGAAATTTTGATCTGTTTTAAATGGATTCCTTGTAAGTGGCTTTTTCCAGTGCTAATTGTCCTTGGATTATGAGTACTTCTGTCTAAGTACATGATTTAAAGGGACGATTATCACCAACCATTTTAAGCAGAAAGGGTTGAGTAGATACCTCTGTGGAATGAAGTACAGCCAAAGAGATGAGAGTGAATTTTATTTTTGATTGTATACATTTCTGTATTGTTTAAACTTGTTTTATTTTACTTAATTTTATTTTACTTTGTTAAGGACACATACAATATTCAAAATTTGATGTTTTTCTTATTTTATTAAAAAGTCTCAGTGATGTAATTGGTTAAACCAGCCATGACGTGAGGTCTAGTGTGGGCCCCTGGGTATGAGTTTGGGGCAGACGCTGTTGGTAGCCCATCCTTATCGCCTCAACACCTACCGCCCCTGCCTGGCATGCACCACAGCTTCCTACGACAGGACCTTGAGGCTCTGCCTGAGCCTGTCTCTGGCTGCTGAGCCCATGCTTGGCAAAGGCCTGTTGTGCAGAGGGGGTTGGTGCCCTGAAAGCACCAACTGTGTCCTCAGTTGTGATGGATGAGAGTTGGAAGGTAAACATCCCAACTTCCACCCTGTGGAGGGGCCAGCTCTGAGGTACGCTCTACAGCATCCTCAGAGGACCCTAGCAAGAGTGAGCCAGGTTGCCCACAATGGTGATCTGCTCATTAACATCCTCTCTTGGCTTCCTCCCCTTTCCCACTCCACTACTGGTGCTTCCTGGAATCATCTCCCAAGTTAACTTCTTGCACTTGAATCCTTGTCTCAGAGTCTGCTTTGGGGGAATACAACCCCAAGCATAAGTTCTTGTGTGTATATTGGGGAAGATTAATTGCTTTTCTCCTTCAACCACGGGAAGTAGGTGAGGAAGTTCCCAGGAGGTGAGTACGTGTGAGAGGAGAGAGTGGAGAGAAGAAGCCTTCCAGGAGCGAGGTCTCACCCTAGGGAGAGGGCAGGCCCAATCCTCTCCTGTCCCCTCACTCCTTTGTTGGGGGAGGGGGTAGTAGAATGACCACACCAAGAGAAAAGGGCCAGAAGGTTGGCCCTTTCATTCTTTCCACCCCTGAAAAGGTCTGAGGCCACTACTGCTGGTAGAACCCAAGAACGTAGGAGCCCACGCTGGGAGGCAGTGAGTCTGGATGCAAGGCACAGGTGTGTAGTTTACTCTTCTAGACTGAGAATCCACAGCAGGATTGAGAAGAGGCTTCTCACAGCCACCTTCCAGATCCAGTACTATTCCCGAGATTTGAAATGTTGTTGGTCTTCTTACAAAAGCCCGTCTCAAATGTGTGAAAAAGGGCAACATGTCAACCCAGCCACTCAGACCCCATTTTCCTGAGGAAGCAACAGGATTTTACAAATGAATAGATCGATTGCATTTGCAACTGCTTTGACCAATAGAGTGCAGCAGAGGGTACTCTGTGCTGATTCTGGGCCCGGTCCTTAAAAGACTGCAGGACTTTCCTTCTCTTGGAACACTCTCTCTGGGTGCTCTGAGATGCCTCGCTTAGTCCATCCCAATTTCTGATCCATGAAACTATGAAATGTTAATAAAACGGTTATTTAAGTCACTAAATTTTGGGCTACCCTGCAACAGGTAACTAAAATCAGTATGTTGAATCAGAGCCTTGACATTTAGAATTCACGCTTATTAATATTCTGTAAATCAATATTCTATATAGCAGGAAATATATTTGGAACTGTAATTTCCTTAAACACATTTTTAATCATTACACTTCCCATTTAAAAATCTATAGACTTCCAATCATGTAATGAATCAAAATAAAAATTCTCAATTCCTCATGTGGTAGATTGATTACATTAATAGCTCAAATTTTCATGTTTCCCAGGGTCCCTGCCCTTGGTAGCCCCCTCCCACAATGACCCTGCCCTTGGCCATGTGTTATAGGCTGGATTGTGTCCCCTCCAAATTCACGTGTTGAAGTCCAAACCACCAATACCTCATAATGTGACTGTATTTGGAGATAGGATCTTTAAAGGGGCAAGTTAAAATGAAGTCATTAGGGTAGGACCTAATCCAATATGACTGATGTCCTCATAAAAAGAGGCAATTAGGACACAGGCATGCATTGAGGGACAACCATGTGAAGACAGGGAGAAGACAGTCATCTTCAAGCCAAAGGCTTCAGAAGAAACAACCCATGCCAACACCTTGCTTTGGGACTTCTAGCCTCCAGAATTGTGAGGAAATAAATTTCTGTTGCTTAAGCTACCATCTGCAGCTTATTCTGGTAACCCTTGCAAACTAATGTACATGTGACTTGTTCTTGCCAATGGGACGGTAGTAATCTGTATGTGAACAGAAGATTGAAAGAGTGCATTTAAAATTTCTGATGCTTCTCTTTTGACCTCTGCTACTAGTGAGAGAACATACCCAAGCTAGCCCCCTGGAAGGATATGAGAGACACATGGAAAAGAGCCAAGAGCTCCTGTCTGAGTCTGACCTGGACCAACCAGCCCACAGTCAACGGGCTATCTGAGCGCAGATGCATGAGCAAGTCCAGCTAAATCAGCCAAGTCTGCTCAGATTAGTAGAACCACCCAGATGACCCAAATGATTTGTGAGAAATGATAAATGGGTGGTGTTTGAAGCCACAGTTTGGGGGTGGTGTGTTATGCAGCATAACCGTAGCCATAGATCTCTGATATTTCCCATTCGAAGCCTTCCACAGTCTGCTTGGTGTCACCTCCTCCTTCTCTCCACTAAGCTCTACCATCTCAACAACATAAAAAATTAAAGTGAAGCCTCCAACACACATGCTTTTACCCCTCTACCCATTGCTGACATGGTCTCCTATCTGGCTTCCCAACTGTCACCCCTGCATTGGCTTCCAGAGATATTCAACTTAATTTTCAAACCTAAATCTGATCACTCCCAAGAATCTCTTCCTAATCTTTTGCATTAGTTCTTGATTGCTTCTGTAAATTTATTGCATAAATTTAGTGCTTTAAAAAAAACTCAAATTTATTCTCTCTTAGTTTTGCAGATCAGAAGTCTAAATTAAGGTGTTTGTAGGGCTGCATTCCTCATGTACTTTAGGGGGAGAATCCATTCCTGGCCTTTCCCATCTTCTAGAGGTCACCTACTCCTCCATCTTCAAACTCATCTAACTTCTGCTTGTCATCCCATCTCCTTTTTCTGACTGATTTTCCTGCTGCCCTCTTACAAAGACCTTTGTGATTACACACTGGGTCCACCTACATAATCCTGCATAATCTCCCATTTTCAGGTTCTTAATTTAATCACTTCTGCAAAGTCCCTTCTGCCATTAAGTTGACAGAGTCACAGGTGTCGGGGGTTAGGACATGGATATATTTGGGGGCATTATACAGCCTGCATATCTTCTGCTAGATAATGTGGTTCTGTCCATCCTCTGGATGCTCTCTAAATCTGAAGAAGTGCCTAATATTGTACTTGATAAGCAGACTGAGATATTTAGAAGTCTGTATCCACTATTAGTGAATTTCACAAGAAAACATATTCTGTGCATTATTCATTTTTGAGTGCATAATACTTAGCTTAGACCTTGGTACAGGGTAGGAGTTCAGAAAGAATTTCTAGATATTTAACACACATGCAACCCACAGCCTCCTTGTGTGTAATTTTATGTAAGAGGTTTGTGTGTGTGTGTCTATGTAAATAGGTGGACACAGACACATTATATATCTGTGCATCATTTTTGAGGGAGTAGGAAATACTTGTGTTGAGTGAATGATGTTGATTTATTTAACCACCAAGTGAGATCGAAGAAGGCTCTTTCCTGAAGCTCGTATTTCATATTTCCATACTCCCATTCCTGCATTTTCCATCTTTGAGTGACTCAGACCACACAACCCCATGCAGTGGATTCTCACATGGTCTTTCTACAGCATCACTGGGGAGGGAATGAGTGTTTTCATCCTCACTTTCGGAAGGGTTGGAGTTGAAGCCCACGGCAGCTGAAATGTAGGACAAGTTGTGGAGGTGTGAGTAAAGTGCAGGTGGCTGGCATCCTAGGCCAGCGTTTTCTACCCTCCCCACCAGATGACAATGATGAGTGTTCAGCATTGCATCCAGATGTACATCATTACCACCCCTCCTCATTTGCATCACAGCTTTGGGGGGAATTATTTCTTTGATTGGAAATTTTCCATGCTTAGTCTGCATTTAAAGGGAGAGGAAAGATGAAAATGAAAGAAAAAATATTCTTCTCTTCTTTGCAGCTAGATGGGAAAATTGTGTGTGTGTGTGTGTGTGTGATATACAAACAAAAACAATAAAAAGATTTTGCCTTGGCTGGTGTGGCTCAGTGGATTGAGTGCTGGACTATGAACTGAAAGGTTGCTGGTTCCATTCCCTGTCAGGGCACATGCCTGTGCTGCAGGCCAGGTCCCCAGCAGGGGGTCTGTGAGAGGCAACTGATAGATATATCTCTTACACATCAGTGTTTCTCTCCCTCTCTTTCCCTCCCTTCCCCTCTCTCTAAAAATAAATAAATAAACTCTTAAAAAAAAAGATTTTGTCTTCCTCATAGACAGCAGAAGAACATCTGGCAATTACAAAATGAAACTTCCATGAGGAAAAAAGATGCCAATAGAATTTGGGAAGAGGAAGCATTGGTATTACTCACACTTCTTAGGTCGACTGCCCAATGGCTTTGTGAGCATCTCAACAGCACGGCGGCCTCTGTTGTGCTACATATTTTGATGCCATGGCTATGACTTCACACAATGGGGGCAGGGTGGGGAAAAGGACCAGCTCATTTTTAGTTGTCTCAGGGCCATTGAAATGAGGCTAAGGCTTAGAGCAGGCAGCCGGCCCTGGAGGGAGAGTTCAGGCCACCCTTCCAGTCTCTGCACCATAGGAGAGCTTTCTACATTGACCAGTCTTCATCATCCACCTTACTTCTGAGAAGAAGGAATGGTTTGGTGGTGTTTTCAACTTAGCAGTGGTCTTTGACATTGGAACAGAGGTCTGCCCTCACCTCATCTTCACTTGATTCTTGGCTTCATCCAGTCTACTGTTGTTTCCCTGAAATTGTTTTTTATTTTAATTAGTGTATACTTAGTTTCTGACTGGGTCTTTTTTATGCTGTTGAGGTCCTCACTAAGCTCCTTGAACATCTTTATAACCAGCATTCTGCACTCTGCATCTGATAGGTTGCTTATGTCCCTTTTGTTTAGTTCTTTTCTGGAGTTTTGATCTATTCTTTCATTTAGACCATGTTTCTTTGTCATCTCTTTTGGCAGCCTCCCTGTGTTTGTTTCTGTGTGTTAGAGCTGCTATGACTCTAAAGTGGTCTAAAGTAGTAGGTGTCCTGCAGGGTTCTGGGCACAGCCTTCCCTATCACTCAAGCAGGGTACTCAAAATGCACCCTTTGTGTGGGCTGAGTACACCCTCCTCTTGTAGTTGAGCCTTGATTGCCATTGACAGGTCAATGGAAAGGATTTACCCAGGCCAATCAGGTGCAAGGATTGGCTTTGACCACTGACCACCATCTCTGCCCTCTGTGGAGGATCAGCTATTCAAGGGCAGTGTGGCGGTGCTCTGATATTGTCTGTAGCTGTCCACTGGTTGAGCTGGCTCTGGGGTTCCCCAGGTAGTACAGGTCAAGGTCAGCTCCCTCCTGTGTTCTACCTGGGGACACACTGCCTGGGCTATAAAGCAATTTGAGATAGCTGCTACTTGTGCTGGGCTTGGAGATTCCCAGGTGAAGCCAAGCTGTGAATCTAGGGGAGCTGTTGCTAGTGCCTGGCCTTGGGCCACTTAGTAAGAGGTAGGAAACCTGGGTGCTCACTGAGGCCAGCTGTTGCTTGTTTGATAGGATTTAGGAAGTTTTGAAGCATGAGCTAAAATCAGCCATTCATATAGAAAAGTCCCTGTTAACAACTTGGGTGAACCCATAAGTTGGGTGGTATGGAGTTTCAGAGGATCCCTAGGGCAGGGAAAACAGTGTTACCCAGGTTGGTAAGAGTCTCAGATGGCACCCACCTGCTGGCTCTGTGGCTTTCTGGGAGGAGGGTTCAGAAAAGGGGCAATGGCCTCTGCCTGTCTTTCTGTCTGGGAGAAAGCTGTCCTCAGCTCTTGACTTGATGCCAGACACTTCAGTTCCTCCCTGTATGACACTGGTGCCTTTTAAGCTGCTATCCTGGTGCTGGAGCTCAGAGGGAGTGAGTCTGAGTCCGTGTGTGGGTTCTTGAAGAGGACCTGCTTGGGACTCCAGAAGTTTCTTCCACTGACTCAGTCCCTGCTGGTTTTTGAAGCCAGAAGTTATGAGGACTTAAATACCTGGCACTGAGACACTGGCCTGGGAGGCTTGTGTGGGGCTGGGACTCCTCACTTCTGAGATATCCCTCCTGAATTTTTATCCACCACTCATAGATGTGGGGCCAACTTGTTCTATGTCTCTGTCCCTCCTACTAGTCTGGATGAATGTGTTTTCTTTAATTTCATAGTTGTCAGAATTCTATTCAACTCTGTTTCTGCCAGTTCTGAGTGATGTTCGTTCTATAATTTAGTTGTGATTTTGATGTGGTGGTGCAAGGAGACAGGCTGTGTTTACTTGTGCCACCTTCTTGACCTGAAGTCTGCCACTCTTCTTTCCATGTGTTGTGTTTTCCTCTTCAACCCCTACATTGCTTTTCCATTCTTAGGTCATTTCTCCACATCGATTATTCTTGCTAGTGAAGGTGGATTGCAGCCTAACCACTGGCTATCTAGCAGCTCCTCAGCTGTGATTTGGGGAGCAAGATCCACTTTTGTAGGTTGTTTGGAAATGCTTTTAGCACAATCATTTATGGAATCCCAAAGTGGATTTTCAAAAGGTTGCTCTCTCTTTTTTATTAATTCAAAAATTTCTTTTCTGAGCTTGTTGTAAACAGTGGCATGTCCTCATGCACCTGTGTCCCAATGTCACACTGCTGGCCATGGTTATGGACACTGATAGCTGCAGGGGTCCCATGCATGAGGTACAGCATAGCTTCCCCACAGCTAAGCCTAAGTTACCTTTATGACATCTGTCCAGACCTTCAGTGGCAGGATCAACTGATGTGCAGAAATGACCTCGGAATGGAAAAGCAACTTAGGGGGTGAAGAGGAAAACACAGCACATCGGAAGAAGACTGGCAGACTTCAGGTCAAGATGGCAGCATAGGTAACACAGCCTGACTCCTCGTACCACCACATCAAAATTACAACTAAATTATAGAACAAACATCACTCAGAACCGGCAGAAACAGAGTTGAATAGAAGTCTGACACCATGAAATTAAAGGTCCGGCCATTATTCATATAATGAGAATGGTTTGCACAGCATTGATGTAACCTGGCAGCCAAGGAGAGTAAACTGGAATGCACGTTGTTCAGTACAGTGAACAATAATGACTTCGCTATACTAGTCAGTGGGAGTGGTAGACGTCGTTGAGTGAACATGTGTACTGTGTGGCTGTCACATTCAAAATGACTGAGTAGAGCAATGAATCTGCACCAAATTTTGCATTAAGCTTGAACATTCCCCTGTGAAACTATTTAGATGATTCAGAAGGCCATAGCTATGGGCAACTGGTGATTGGCAGCTTTGTCACATGTATCATGTCTTATGCAGAGCTTTTTGGTGAAATATCAAATCACCCAGGTGACTCAGTCCCCCTACAGCCCAGATTTGATGCCCTGCGACTTCTGGCTTTTCCCCAAACTAAAATCACCTTTGAAAGGGAAGGAACTTCAGACTGTCGATGAGATTTAGGAGAATACGATGGGGCAGCTGATGGTGAGTGGGAGAACTGTGTGAGGTCCTAAGGTGCCTGCTTGGAAGGGGACTGAGGCATCATTGTCCTATGTACAATGTTTCTTGTATCTTCTTCAATAAATGTCTCTACTTTTCATATTACATTCCTGTATACCTTCTGGACAGACCTCATATGTTGAGGTTGTTAGCATCATAAAGGGGATTCAAACCATTTTCCTCTCCAGTTTCAGATTTCAGTGTACACTGTTGGGAAGTCAAGATCTAGCTGATGGAAGCAAGGCTTTGAATGATCTTCCTTGACTCATTCTGAGAATTTCTTTAAGTTCCCTCCTCACAAAGCTCCATCACAAAGATGACTCTTAGGTGTCTCAAACACTTGCTCAAAACATACTATATGTTCTCATCTCACATTTTTTAGGAAGCTTGTTTTTTGTCCAATTAATTTCATATTGGAGCTTCCAGCCTGTCTTTCTGTGTTCACATAATTTCTGTTTCCTTTTTTGCAGCTTCAATGTTGTCTTGTCCCAGTATTCTTCCAAAGACATCAATTTCCCTAAGAGCAGTTCCACCACCCATTTTTACTTCAATAGCTCTTCTTTCTGTGAAGTTCCCCTGAAAATATTGTTGTTGAGATGTTTTTCTCTCTGCACTGGCATTTCCTCAGGGTTCTTCTGTGAGAAAGAAATATTCCTTGGGTGGTTGTAAGGGCAGTGAATTAGCTGACAAGACCCCATAGGGATAGGATTTGCAGATAGAATGTCAACTTGTGCTGAGACTAGAATCTTCAAAAAATGTTTACCAGAGGCAGTTTCTCTGTTGATAATTTTTTTCTCTCTGACGAAACTATAAATTCTGAACTACCAATGCTTGATTTATTCTATGCCATCTGGGGGCAGGCTTGCTCTGCTTACACATAGTTTGTGTTCACCCAATAACTTCAGTTTTCACGTGATTATCAGTATCTCAGATATTCCCAATTTGAATTGCAGAGAGAGAAAGTCTGCTCAGTCTAGTTTCTCTTAGGTTAGATCATGTCGTATTTGCTGACAAGTTTATGGGTTGGATGCCCTTAAGTTAGGTGTTTATTCCTAGTCCAATCTGCAAAGACCAGGTGGTAAAGGGCCAAGTGCTCTAAACTTAGGTGGCAGGGGCTGTGTGTAGAGCGATTTTCCTTAGAAAGAGCTCTGGGTGGGTAGATAACAACGGGCATGAAATAATGAGGTTAATCACAAGCATGGATGAACCAGAAAAAGAAAAAAACTTAGAAAATTATGTATACATTTATAAAGATAAAAGTTAAATTAGTGTTTAAGAAATCAAATGAAAATCATACATTTTAGTGTGAACTCTAGTCTTCAGGCTCACTGTTGGAAGGAGAATGTGATTTCTAATCTTAGGTCTGGCACAAACATTTCAAGAAACAGAACAGTTTTAGTTGACAGAGACCAGAGCAAACTAAGGGAATATGTCGCAAACAATGATTAGTTTTGTTGCTTAACTAAATACCAGCCCCCTTTTCACCACTGGAAACAGAGTCATTGATGTCTTTAAATCTAATTAGAGCAGAAAAAGAAAGATCAGAAACCCCAGAACCCTTGACATAATTCTTTTGGATTTGACTCAAAAGCAAAGGGAACAAAGGCAAAAACAAATAAGTAGGTCTACACCAAACTAAAAAGCATCTACACAGCAAAGGAAACCATCAACAAAATGAAAGTGAAATCTAGAATGGGAGAGCATACTTGCAAATTATACATCTGATAAAAGTTTAATATCTAAAATATATAAGGAAGTCATACAACTCAAAGAATTTAACTAAAAAATGGGCAAAGGAGCTGAATAAACATATTTCCTAAGAAGACATGTAAGTGGTCAATAGGTAGATGAGAAGATGCTCAACATAACTAATCATCATGGAAATACAAATCAAAACCACAATGAGATATTACCTATACCTATTAGAATGACAATGATTATCAAGAGTAAAAATGGCAAGTGTTGGTAAAGCTGTGGAGAAAAGGAAACTTGTACTGTTGGTGGGAATGTAAGCTGGTGCAGACACTGTGGAAAATGCTATGATGTTTCTCAAAAAATTAAAAATACAACTACCATATCATCCAGCAGTTATACTTCTGGGTGTTTGTCTGAAGGAAACTAAATCACTATTTTGAGATGTGTGTGTCCTGTGTTCATTGCAACATTATTTATAGTAGCCAAGATCTGGAAATAACCTAAGTGTCTATTGATGGATGAATAGATAAAAAGAGGTGATATTTATATGTACATATGAAATAAAATAAAATATTATTCAGCCATAAAGGGAAATCCTATTATCTGCAACAACATGAGCGTTATGCTTAATTAAATAATCTGAATTCGGAAAAGGAAGAGGCACTTGAGATCTAGCGGTGAACATTTGTTGGAGACTGGGGTGCTCCAAAGAGTTTCAGAAGAAGGGGAGTCAATGTAACAGCCGTCAACTATGTCAATCATGAGAAACTATGGGTTGCTCTGGAAGAAATGGGCGTGCCTCAGCACTTGATTGTCTTGAGGTGTGACCTGTTTTGTGGACAGGAAGCCACTGTTAGAATATGGAGAAACAGAATGGTTTCCTATAGGTGAAGGTGTCAGATGAGGGTGTATTTTACCTCCCTATTTTTAAATCTGTATGCAGAACACATTTATGAAAAACTGGGCTAGACTCAGGGGAAGGAGGAGTGAAAATTGGTGGAAGAAATTTCAATAACTTAAGGGATGAAGATGCTATCATTTTACTGGCAGAAAGTAGCAAAGATCTGAAACGGCTTCTGATGAAAGTGCCAAAGCAGGACTGCATTTGATTATCAAAAAGACAAAAATCATGACTATAGAAGAAACACACAACTTTAACATGAACAGTTAACATAAACAGCGAAGACACTGAAATTGTTATAGATTTTGCTTATCATGGTTCAGTCATCAATTCAAATGGAGAATGCAATGAAGAAATCAAGAGAAGGCTGAGACTTGGAAGGGCTGTAATGGAAGAATTAGGAAAGATCAAGAGCAAAGATGTGTCATTAGAGACCAAGGCTAAGATCATCCACACCCTCACATTCCCAATTAGTGTGTACACAACATATGGATGCAAAAGTTCAACAGCAAAGAAGGCTGATACAAGAAAAAAATGATTCATTTGAGATATGGTCTTGGAAGAGAGCTCTATGGACACCCTGGACCACCAGAAAAACAAACAAGTGGGTCCTATAGCAAATTAAGCCTGAAAAATCACTAGAGGCAAAAATGATGAAACTGAAGCTTTCTACTTCAGGCACCCAGGAAGGCAGGGTTCCTTTGAAATGATCATAATGGTAGAAAAATAGAAGGCAGCAGGAAAAGAGGAAGAGCATGTGTATTCTACCCTGCTCTCCTCCTCACGGTGATGCTCTGGACTGAACCAATGGACCTTCTTGCCACCCGGATCCTGCTTAGCTTCAGCCAATGGAAAAGGAGAGAGGAGAGTGAGGCTGGGGTATTTGTTCCCCTGGCTCCCTGCACCCTGCATGCTGCTTGGACAGCTGTGCCCTTTGACAGAAGATCACAGCTCCTTTCCCGATGGCATCCCCTACACGGCTTTCACCATCTGGTTGGTAAACACTTCCCACTCTCCTCTCTTGAGATCCAAGTGTCAAGTCTCAATGTCACTAGTCTAGGGGGACTGCATTATTCCTTATGGCTCTGCTACATAACTTTATATTCTTTTTATTTGCTATTTCTTGAATTATCCTAATTTCAGCATGTCGTGTCATTCCTGCTGGAACCCTGACTGATACAGGACGTACAAAAAATTGTCATTAATTAAACATGGTATTAACGACCTAATTCTAAGAGGTCTAAGGGGGATGGATAACATATGACACATTTTCACATTTCAGTGTGTGCAGTCTTAATATTACACTTGCTCTGATTCCTGACAAATCTTGTGATCCTGCACAGGTAGGCAAAGCTTCAACTACAGCTGCAGAAGAGGCAGATCAGCACTGAATTGTCTAATGAGTGGTCAGAATTCCTTCCCTGTATCACTCCTAAATCATCCCTAATGCCTAATGTAATTAAAGGTACTTGTAGGACACTTAAAAAACCCTCTTTGCTCCCATGCAGCCTGGCTAACAAAAAGCCAAGCGGTCTTCTCAGGGAGGGTGATGATTTGGGCTAAATTACACGCACACTTACATGGGCAGCCAAGTCTGAGAGAAGATCAGGTCAGCAGGAATTCAGGGTAAGGGAGTGACTTTCCCTTATCTGTTGGACAAACTGAGCTAGTTATCAGAGGATTGCACAAGCTGGATTCTACCTGCAGCTTGTGAGCTTCCTTAGGGCAAAATTCTAGTTGAATAATTCTGTAGTTCTAGTCTTACTGGTCTGGCGAATACAGACACCCAATCAAGCATTTGTTGAATGAGTGGTGTAGACCCTTAAGGCTTTCAGGAGCTCAGAAGACCATGTCTTCATTCCCCTGCCTCCAGGGGGCTTGTAGCAAAGCAACAAGCTCTCCACTGTGAGTGAGGAGGGCCTTCCAAAGTTTACTCATCCACACATTTAAAATCTTTCTCCGACTGATTGCCATGTAATTGCAGCTGAAGCTAATTTTATTGGACATAATTAAAAAGCAAGACGTTTGTAATAATTCTTTTTATACCTGAAGGCATTCAAACCTTCCCTGGCTTCTTTCTCTTTCTGGATAAATGATTCCAGTTTCTTAAAAATTTTCCAGGACTCAAACTCAATAGAGTGTGAAGAAATTACCTAGAGACATTTGAATTTATATTGTACCTGGTTTAGAGAAAATGCTCCCTGGATTCATTCTGCTTTTACAGACCAGCATGTTTAAGGATCAAAATAATTCAGAAGCTGGCCTCTGAGATCGAGCTGGCCTTCTCGAAGGCAACTCATTTCCCTTCAGCGTGAGGGGAGATGGACAGCAAAGAACGGATTCCTTGAAGATAAGTCTTTTACTCCAACCAGGGTTATGGGTTTTAGAAAGTAATACAGAGAATTGGTGGCATCGAACCATGCACGTAGCGGGGTTGGGTCACCCCGCAGCCCTAAAGCATAGGCTGGTTCATTCCGTTTTCCAAGAAGGGAGCGAGAGGAGTTAGGACTGGAAAAATGAAGTGTGTTTTTCTGCAGACATGTAGCAGCTAATCCACTGAGTAAACTGGAACAGAAAAAAAAGCAGAGAGAAAAAGAAGTAAGGCTTCCCTTTTAATTAACTGAGCTGATTCAGGAACGCTGAGTAATCATCAACTAAACCTGCTTAGATTCCAGAAGGAAGTGGTGAAGCTTGAAAATCACCTGAGTGGGTGTGGCGGGTACTCTCTTCCAAGTAAGCAGCGTTTATGGTCTTAATGGTAGAGCTGGAGGGCCTCAGGGCAAGGTTCTGTCTGGAGCAGCATCTCACGTCCCGCCCTCCGAACTGCCCACCTCAGCTCGGGACCCCATTCGCCCAGTGCACAATTCTTGAGTTAACAGACATTCTGAATTGTAGCCTGCATCTAACCTGAAGTGAAAATAGTTTATTTCATTAATAACAGGTTCTGGGTTTACATCTCAGTTTTGGATAAAGCTCTCAGTAGAAGGTGAGGACTAAAGGTCTAGGTGTCTGCTGAAACTGAGGCCTTTGCTGTGCAAAAAATGGGAGTGATTATTTTTGGAAGGGAGAGGCACTCTTAAACAGGAGGGCTGGAGAGAAAAAGGAGAGAAAGGCCAGGGAGAGAGGAGTTAGCAAGCTAGGAGCGATTGAGGGGCCAGAGTCTGCAAAGTTGGGGCTGTCAACAGGCGTTGTAGGAACGACTCTGCTCAGACACGAGTTGTACCCATTGTGCATGGAACAAGTGCCACTCTAAGGAGAGCCGTCACTGTGCAGGTAGGAATATTTGAACTTGAATATTTATTATGATGCTTATCCACCAGATGTCAGTAAAGTGTCTCATTCTAACGAGACAAGTGCACTCAAGGCAATTTTCCAGCAGATGAAAGTTATCTCGAGGAAGGGGTGCTTAAAAAAATTCACACTCAAAAATAGTATGTGCTAGCAGAGCCCTGATTTTTGGCCTTCTTCCACTTACTATTTAAAATATCTTCCTCTTACACTCCTCCAAAGAAAGAAAGAAGAGAAAGTGCTCCCAAATTTTCTACCCTCTGGGAAGCCATCATGTCCAAAAGCTACAACAAAAGAACTGAACCGAACCGAGCACAACTTTTATTGTGCTCAGGTGTATTTGATTCATTTGCAGAGCGCATTCTCTGTCACTCATGACACACCGTGCTTCACTTCAGGTGTTTACAGTACGTCTTCTGTAATTACCTATGCTCATGTCTGCTTTTCCTAGAAGCCTGTCAACCTCTTTCAGATTGATAATTTATATTTTTATTTAAATTTTGCATACATATAGTTACAAGTTCAGTTTTACTATTAGGTTTATAATGAAAACTAGCAGTCACCTACCCCTCCCCACCGTAGTTCCATTCCTCGGATGTACCACTGTCACTTTGCTTACCTGTTTCTTTTGCTATCTACATTCGTATATCTAAATAGTTTGCTTCAAGTCCTAATTCTTCATTTGTTAGGTTTTTCATTGCCCTCCTATTACAGTGGTTTAGTGTATTAGTCAGGCTAAGTAATGCTAGCTGCTACAATGATCAACCTTCCCAACATACTAGCGTAAAGGTCATCAGCTGAAGCAAGAGGTTGTTCTCCACACATTCAGGAGCTTGGGCACCTTCCATCTTTCGATGCCACCATCTTCAACACGTGGCCTCCACATTGCCCTGAGCAGGAAGACAGACAGAGGTCAGGAGAGTGTGGTGTTGGAGATGCAAAAGGAAGGAAATTATCAGGTCAGAGGGAGTGATATGTTGTGCCCAGGAAGGAAAGGAGAGAATGGACTGCTGGAGTTGGCAACACGGATGTCATTGGTAACCACGCTAAGATTGTGGGGTAGAAAACTTGACTGGAGAGGGCCTTAAAACGGAGAGGAATTGGAATAAAATAGTATGTAAGGTGGTTTTGCAGCCCTTTGATATGGATAAGTAAGGCAGGGGCAGAGGAGGAAGAATACCAGGTACACTGATGGGATGGCCCAAGGGAGAGGAAAAATGATGGCGTAGGACAGGTGAGAATCTTGGAGAGTTCACAGCAGGGGGAGCTTTACCACTGGAAGGTGGCCTTAGGTACCAGTGCTCAGCTCCTTGTCAGTAACAGGAAGGAAGAGCCCATGGGTACAGATGCTGCAGCAGGTGGAGAAGGTAGATGTGGTGATGGGAGTTTGGGGAGTTTTTCATGGACCAAGAGGTGAGGCCTTTAGCTGAGAGTGAGGAGGAGAGCGAGCTGAGAGGGTGGGTGTACACTTTATTTCTTCCTTTTGAAAATTCTTTCACAATAAATTTAGAGGTATTTCAGGAGGGAACACAGGTGTTCAACTGCCAAATTTAATAGGAAGTCGAATTATAAACTACTTAAAAGTCCAGTTCTATCATCCTTTGCACCTGCCAGAGTCTGATCAAGTAAGACTCTCAATAAATATTTGCTTAGCTGAAGTGAATTTTCTTCCTGGTCACAGCTTTTTGAATGCCTTTTTTGATGTTTTTGCCTTACCATCTTCACTAAACTACAGCAAATTGAAGTTCAGCTGTTAAAGACAAGCTTCTCCATCCTTTTCTTGCTAGATTTTTTTTTTTTTAGATGGGCCGTGCTTTCAGGCAAGCACCTGTTGATTCATATTTTTACAGGTTATGCAAACCTTGCCAGTTTTTCTCATGGGTGTGTCCACAGCATCAGCCTGCATTTGGGAACCACACCTCCGGGCTCTGTGGTTCCCCGCAGCAGGTAAGAGTGATGCACGTCAGGTGTGGAGTGCTGAGTGTGGGCACCCCTTTCACGATCTGGTTGGATCGGACTGAAGTGTCACCCATTACTGCCTTTGAATCGGGATGGAAAGCACTGACAAGATAGTAAGTTCAGAGGGCGAAGGGTGGCTGCCGAGAGGGACAGCAAGCGTCCAGTCTGTGAACTTGTGAAATTTACTTAAAAACAAGAAGAACTTGCATTTACTGAGGCTTATTTAATCTGGACAGTTTCCCTTTGAGGATTATTGTACCCATTTTACAAATAAAGACACTGAGGTGCAGGGAAATCCAGGGACTTGCTGAGATCAGACAGACAGGAGAGGAATTAAACTGAAGGGCATGGACTTCAGAACTCACCGCTCCTAACCCTTGGGCTACCTCTGGGGGCCCCTATTTTCCTGTCGTTCAAATGAGAACATGACCTTGCAGGGTCAGGCTGAGAATTAAGGGAGATAATGTATATAAAGTACTTGGCATATCACAGGAACTCAGTAAGAGTTTTTGTTAGTATTTAAAGTTGTTTTTCTTCTTTTTTTTTGTTAAGAAGTAGAAAGATGTTGTTATTTAAGCTTTTTGTTATGATTCATACACATGAGAAAACCCACTGATCTGCATAGTGATTTTTATTTTACTTC
>VMDR010004304.1:0-61559 GCA_007922815.1 Macrotus californicus | reverse complement strand
CTTGGTTGTCGGACTTCCATACAGTTCGATTTTCTGTCAGTTCTGGTTGTTTTTTGTTTTAAAATTTGTTGTTGTCCTTCTTTTGGTTGTACGAGGAGGCACAGTGTGTCTACCTATGCCTCCATCTTTGATCTCCTATATTGACTAACTTTTAACCAAAGTAACTAACTTCTATTGCCCAGAGAAAACTGAAGGGATGGGTAAAAGAGAATTGCCTGTTGTACAGGAGCATTAAAATGCTAGTAGACTAGCAAAGCTCACGAATACATACATGCAATTTTCTATAGCCATCTATCTTTTATTCAACTTCCTTTAAAGTAGCAAAAATGAACATGTTTATTAACATGACCCAAAGTTATCACCTCTCTATAGCATGTAAAAATAAAATTAAAACTATATACACTTAAAACTATGCTTAGTAATAACCAGTGATTCAATATTCAACATTACTTAGGAGTGAACTAGGTATTCAGTGATTATCCATTAATTAACAATATCAATCCACTGTTTTACGTTAAAGAATTTGGAAAATAACTTCAGAGTACTACAAAATATGCATACAATAAAAAATAATTACTATTGAAATAAAAACTTTGTCAGTCTAATGATTCAATTTAGTTAGACACAAATTTATATTTCATAATCTTCAGCATTTGAAGTGTTTTCCAGCCAAAGGCCACCAGGAACACCTCTATAGCTGAACAAGTTTGGTTTATAACTCATTGTGGTAGGAAAGAACATATACCATGGGGAGCTGCAGGGCAGCTCAGTAAAAAGTATTAGAAAGGACTTATAGGAACTGAGATTTGACTGAGTGGTTTTGGAGAAGGTACAGGAAGAGAGAGTTCACTATAGGTTAGGTATTGTCAGAAAGTGGAGAGAATTCAATGAGTATCTCAATAAATGTTATTCATAGGGAGGGCAAACCAAAGCAAGCCTAAAGTTACAATTAGTAAAATAGCACCATCCACTCATACTAGCTGGTATAGGGAGAGAGTTGGTATTTTACAGCTTGGATAGCGTTCTTGTATAGGAAACCTATCCATGTGAAATGTGGACTGTGGCTCAGCTCTGGTTCAGAACGCAGACCAGATGCGTGTGGCGTGCAAGAAACAATCCTTGGATGGGTCTCCCGTGGGGAATCAGGCCTGCATTGTCCCTAGGCCACTTTGAAACTTGCTCTTGCAAAAACTCCCTCACCTGGGATGGAGACAGCAGAAGTTTACTGTGACGTGTGCTAGACTTCCCAAGCATGAATGTAAATAGATCAGCTTTCTCTCCTTTACATTTGTAAATGACCTTTCTCTTTGAAGTAATTGGCAACATTCTTTCCTCTGCTATCTGTAAAAGGTATCCACCCCAAGCAAACCTGTGCATAGTTAATAAGAACCATCCTGGAGTGTCAATAAAAGCCTATCCAGGCAGGGGTAGGGGCCATCTCTCTCTGAGAGACCAGCCATGCAGGCCGGCCCCTCTCTATATCACTTAGAGATCGGCCACATATCCCTTTTTGCTCCACTGGATTTCTTTAGTCCGCGTGAATTTGTCTGTCACTTGTCCGGGGATATAGGACAAGCATTCTACAACAACACGTGGTCCTGCCGGACGAGACCATGACATTCTTATTTTGTCTGTTTTCGGATATGATTGGAGCGAGCTTATTCTTTTCTTAATCCACTGTGGTCAGAGTGGTCTTGTCTGATGTTGATGGAACATCAAGACCCAGCTGTGAGTGCCAGGCCAGCCCCCAGCAACTCCAAGGCCTACCAGCCGGTAGCACCAGGTCAGCACCTGGATGTCAAGGACTGCTTTCTTTTCTTTTTTTTTAAAGATGTTATTTATTTGCTTTTAGAGAGAAGAGAAGGGAGGGAGAAAGAGAAGAAGAGAAACATCAATGTGGGAGAGCAACATCTATTGGTTGCCTCTAAAACATGCCCCCAACTGAGGGCTGAAGTCACAACCCAGGCATGTGCTGGGACCTTTCACTTCATGGGATGACACCCAACCCAGTTAGCCACACCGGCCAGGGCAAGGATGGCTCTTTTTTCTTTATTAACATTATGTAGAAGTAATGTTAGCTTATTTAGTAAACCTTTACATGTTTAGGGAAAATAAATCCAAGTAAAACAAAGATGTACATTTGAACACTGGCAAATCAGGGAAAAGAGATAGCTATTTTCTAAAAACAAAGTTGCGAATGAGTCTTGAAGGGGTTCAGAACATGCCACCTCAAAATATGCTGATTTGGCCTACCGATTGTTTTGATCTAAAGTCACTCAAAAAACTGTAGATGCAAGACGGGCACTCTGATCTCCAATGATCTTCATGGGTTGAACAGACTTATTTACCCACAGTGCCTGACACCTGTCTCACCTCCCTTACGGTATTTGCACTACTTCTAGTGTTCATCATACTCACCTGACAAGGAAAGCGGCCAACTAAGAGCAAACACAGGCTTCCACGTGGGCCCTGAGGCCCACAGGTGTTGGGACCTCTGGTCAGGGCTGCAGCATGGTATACAGTGAGTGGTCAGCGGGAACAACACAGCCTTTGTAAGGGAGAAAAAAGTTTCCTAGGGTCCCTGGCTGGGTCTGAGAATTAAACGGCAAAGGCAGATTAATAAGAGAAAAGCATACTAATTTATTTCATGTAAGTTTTATGTGACACAGAAGGCTTCATAAGGAAATGAAGGCCCAAAGAAATGGTCAGACCTGAGTGTTTTATGCTAGGTTTGATGGTGAGTGAACAATCGTGGAGAAATATGACAAATGAAGGAATATGAGGTACGGGCACTACACTGGGAGAAACTTAGTAAGGCCTGTTTATTAGGACTCTTCTCGGCATCCCTTTGGCTTCAGAATGAGGGGTAATAGAGAGGGCGCCTCACACATGAGGGCTTTAATGGCTTATTTCAGGGAAAAGGGGGAAAAGGAAAGTCAGGATGACCTTCTACTTTTGCTATTTTCTCAAATCTCCTTCCGTTTAAAATATTTAATATGCCATGGTGCCATATTTTGGAATAATGTGTCCAGGACTCCATCACCCCTAATGGACCACTTGGATGCTGCCCCAGCTTCCCAGAAATCCAATAATTCAGACTTTTGAAGACTCTTGAGTGGTCACTCAGCCAGAGGATGTGGGCCTCTGAGACTCTGGGCACCCAGCCTTGGGAGCTATCCCTGGAGTCAGATGAGGTGAAGGGCAGCATGACTGTTTCAGCACAAAAAAACCTAGTTCCTTAAAATTATGGAAGTTCTATAGTGTCTGACTTTATCTTTTCCCTGTGTTCGGTAAGAGAATCCATAGACTTTTGGTAAATATGAGAGGCTGTGATCGAGAAAGGAAACAGCTGGCATATAGGCCTAGGCCCCAGAACATCCCTTAATCTTTGGAGAGAAGGACAAAGCTCGATTTGTGAGCCTGGGAAAGCTCCCATTTGCAAAGGTGAGTGGCCCTCCGAGTTCCTGGCAAGGGCTGGGGACACCCTTAATCTGAAAGGACCAAGCTGTGCTTTCTGTCAGAGTAGATTCTGTCTTAGACTTCAAAGACATGGTCCCCAGAAGAGTTAGGTAAATACGTGTCAATTTTTTTTTTAATTTTATTTATTTATTTTGAGAGAGAGAGGAAGGGAGGGAGAAAGAAAGGGAGAGAAACACCAGTGTGTGGTTGCCTCTCGCACAGCCCCAACTGGGGATCAGGCCCACAACCAAGGCATGTGCCCTGATTGGGAATTGAACTCATGACTCTTTGGTTTGCAGGCCAGCACTCAACCCACTGAGCCACACCAGCCAGGGCTGTGTCAAATATTTTTTAAGAGCTATGAGAACTTACTCTGTGTTAGATCCTATACTAGACACTTCATGTATGTGTGAGCGGAAGGTAAGTTAAGACATTGCCAGTGAATTTTGTTCACCATTGGGCCTCCATTTCCTCCAGGGATGAGCTTACCCACACACTCTGCAGCCAATACAAAGTATAAGGCAGTCTGATGTGTAATAATCTCTAATATATGTCGTTAATTGAAAAAAAGAAAGAAGCAGAAAAGTACACATGATATGTTCCTATTTGTGAATACACACACACACAACGATACATTCAACACCTTATTTTCTCAGTTCCTTCATTTCTCAAACTATAATCACCTTGCATGAACATGGCTGGAGAAAAATATACAATCATGCTAACTGATCTGATTTTAAAATTCTGACCACAGTCCTCAAGTGGACCCTCAATGGTGTCAAATAACTCTGCTAATTTCCCTAGACAACTCACCCTCACATTCCCTTAACATATCACTCAATTCCTCGTCCTCAAACCTGTAATAGCCTTTGCCACTCCTACTCTCAGCTGATGACAGTGATTTTTATTTCACTGAAAAGAATTTCCACATCCTCTCACCAATAAAATCTACTAACTGACACCTACATCCCTATGTCCCGCTGTGCTCAATCTTCCCCATTAACAGGGGATGCGTCCTCCAAGCTCCCATCTAAGGCCAGCCCTTCCTTTTGTATGATGGCTCTCACCTTTTCTTAGTTAAGTGGTTGGATTTAAGACCCATTAAATGGAATCTGAGATCCCGCAAATTAAAGAAACTGAGAATTATAAGAAAGCACACACTACAGATTAAGGAAAGTGTAAGTTGACTCCCCAGAGTGAGGCAGGTATAGAGGCCCCAAGAACTTTCACAAGGAGATAAAGTAGGCTAAGAATCAGGAGGTCTGTTGGAAGGATGTTGGGTGGTGCTCATCTAAGGTTCCATCAACCTGGCTAACACTGTTTGACTCGCCACCCCAGAGACTCCACCCCATCCAACTTATGGGCTCACCCAAGCTGCTTTTCCACATGAATGGCTGGTCTCAGCTCATGTTCCACAATTTTCTAAATCCTCTCAAACAAGCAGCAGCTGGTTTCACTTTAAAATTGATTTTCCTTTTTCTGCCCTAATGGTTTGGATAGAAGGGGCCCAGAAATCTGAAAGGGGGAAATCCTGAAATATCTCCCTCAGCCCAACCTAAGTACAGTGGGCAAAAGGGCTTTGGACAGGTGTGACACGCTTTGCACACCTTCCTCCAAATAAACCACTCTTTTCCTAATACGGGGCATCGAAGAATTGGTCCCTACCTTTGTTATTTATTGGTTATGGTTTTAATTGTGCCTTCTAACCCTCTTGCCAAACCTGTTGCCTCCAGAATACAACAAGGGTGCCAACGATCCATTAGTGCCAGTCTTTGGACATCAAGCATGCCACTCCCCAGGAATAGCCAACTGACCTGGACTCTGCAAGGGCCTTCCCCACGTGAAGGCCACCCTCTGCTCCACACCCCTACTCTTTTAGGGATCCCTGGACCCAAGGGTAGGTAGGATGGTGGCCATGTCCAGCAGGAAGTAGCTACAAGAAGATAATGAGACCTTTGCCCATTGTCCTTTATAAGAATATAAAGGGTCTATATCTGAAAGAGGGAAGTGTAACAGGTATAGAATGAGGTCCAGAACTTGGGGTGTCTGGGCTAGGGTTCTTCCTGAACCAGAGAAGTTCACCCCAGGAATATAGAAAAAGGAAAAAAAATTTCCAAAGCCTCCACAACCTGGCTGGGGGAAGGGGAAGCAGAGCAGAGTCATTGAGTTACTTTGCATATCTGAAGAAGTTGGCCAGGGTTTCAGTAATGTTAAGTAGCTGTGCCTGCTGTGTTGGAAGCCAGGGAGATGGGTGTGACTCTAATGGGTGTTACAGTTGGGAGGTGGTCCCCTGGTTGCTGTACCTGCAAGAGGTGCTTGGAGGCAGTTCCTGCATCGAGGGGCCACACCTGCCCAGACTAACAATGGCAGCTGAGAAGGGCAGAAGAGACCAGACTACTGGCAGGTGTGACCCAGTGTGGGAGGAGTCGGAAATGATGTTATGGAGGAAGATCCGCCCGGGTTTTATTTTATTTTTTTTTTTTTAAGAGTTGGAGCTTTTAATTTTAGAAATGAAGAGGACCAGAAGTGAGATTTGCAGAACACATGGGACTAGGCAAAGCCATGTTCCCTTCCCCTCTCCCCGCCCGTCTTTTCTGCACATAAGCCGCTGCTCCGCCCGGGTTTTAAATGCAAGCACTGCAGTCATGCTAGAGCTCTGGATCATGTGGGAAGGAGAGTAGGAGACTGGTGAGAAGAGCCCTGTTTCTCACTCTCTTGACCATGCAGCTTAGAAAGGAGAAGAAAAGCAGGATTAGTAGCTGGGCAGGGTCTTAGCCACACAGTTTGAAAGGATGCAGAGGGACCCCCACCGGCCCACCATGATGATGTGGTTTTGGATTAAGAGCAGGGAGCCTAGCCAAATGCGGCTGACTGGAAGAAGCTGGAATACAGGTAAGAATCCGCCCTGCTAAGCTACAGATTTTTACTTCTTTTCCCGAGAGACAGTACCTCTGACTGGCCTGGTTTGGCAAGGGGAGGCAGGACTGTATGTTTGTGGGTGTTTTTTGTTTCTGAAGGGTGTGGACTTAATGGCAGAATTCTGCCACTATTCTAAACTTGTATAACTTTTGAATAAATAGTTCCTTTCCTTTTCATAAGACTCTGGCATTGGGAGCCATGGTTCTTGCCGGCAGCGGGCAGCAGAACCCAGAGTGGCTCTGTTACATCCCCCGCAGTCCTGCACCAGCGGGAAGATTTTCCTGGCTGCCCAATGCCTGGCTTACTAACAACACCAATTGGCCAGGCACCGCATCTACCCTCAAGTCATCCACAGGCCAAGAGGATCAGTACTGTGAAATCTAGAAACCAGTTCTTTTGGTTATATATGAGAACTTGACCTGCTTTCTTGTGGTTCTCTAACATAATTTACAACCATCCTCTGACCATAATGTCAGTTATGACTTATATTAAGAAACCAAGAAAAATAATTATTTCCTTAGAGGAAATTTTGTTAAACCAACATCTCCCATGGTTTATTCTGGTGCATTTTCATTTTGATAGCAAGGAAGGTCACCTCTGAAAAGAATTTTAAGCTGCATGATATTGTAGAAAGTATCCTTAGCTGGACAGTCAGGCATCTTGGGAGTTCAACCCTAGCTCTGCCCTTAGGGCACTGGGGGGGAGTTGCTTCACCTCTCAGAGTCTCCACTCACGTCCTAAGACACTCAGTGGTATGGGAAACGACAAACACTTTTTAATGCTCTCAAAATCATAAGTACACTTCTACTGAATCAATGGAACATTGAGACTGGATGCCAGGTAGTCTAATCCCTCATTTTACAGAGAAGATAATGAGGCCAACAGTGATGAGTGGCTTACCAAGGACAGGCATCTAGCCGTGACAGCGCGATGAAGAACAGGGCTCTGTTGTTTGTTAGGCCCCAAGCCCTGGTGCGCCTGTTGGTTATAAGTAGCAGCAAACAGGATTAGGCTTGGTTTAATACACAGTTCTCTTCCTCTATTCATATAGTCCATTTTGAAGGAAATAAAATCTTTGTATTTATTGCGATTTACTTTGAGGGATTACAAATGTTTATCTTTTGTTGTTGGCTGTAATAATTAAAACCTTGAATGGCTTTAAACATTATTTGTGGGATAGAAAAAAAAGTAAAACTTTCTGAAAGATGAAAATTTCTAATTTTATAATTGAACAGGACACTTAGCATACAGGAAAAAAGGGGGATATTAAAGCACCTTTATTTATTCTTAAGAATTAAACAGGATTTCCTTTTGAGAGAAAAGCAATAGGGGCAAGTTTCCAAGACCTGAAGGGTTTTTTTCTCTCAAACTGACTACATATGCTGAGGAACAAGGTCTCAAATGCTCTCAAAGATCTTTTTAAGTAATTAACACAGTTTTGTTTAATTTTCTTCTAACATGTTGCACTTCATTCTTGTATAATACCATTTATCTAAAGAGTATAGGTGAAATTTAATCATATCTAAATTTCATACAATTCATTTATTTTATTTTTCTCTCTTTTCAGATGAGCAAATCAAAATGTTCAGAAATAATAAAGAAAAAATAACATGATTTTCAGAGGTAAGATTCTTTCAAAAGCTCTGCATTGCCTGTCCCTTCTTTTAGCAAATTCAAGTCGAATGCGGCTTGTAAGTAGCCTCTGACTCAAACTTAGCCTCGCTGGTAACAGAACTGATGATGCCTTCGTGCTAGCCGCCGGTTCAGTGTCCACAAGATAAGATGAGGTCTCCTAGCCCCAGAGGAAGCACCTACCACCCTCTCTTCTTCACCTTCTCCGGTTCTCTTCCCACTCACCCAGCCTAGGGCACTTCAGCTTCCTCTGTTTTGCCTTTGGGCTTCCCCTAGGACCTCTGTTAACCACCCTTTCCTCTCTCTCAGCCGCAGTCTACCTCGGACAGGATACCTAGCTAAAGCAGCCGGCTAGCCAGTGCCCTTGCTGGACCTGCACTGGATCAGAGAGAGGGAGATTTAGACACCCATTTTTGCCCCACCATGACCTCAGTCTGGGTGTAAGAGAATAAAGTCAAAGGCTTGCCCCTTTCCCTAGATATAGAGTGCTTGGGCAGCAAGCATTAGTTCTGAACTGGACACTTATGACCTCCCAAAAGAAAAAAAAGGATAACAAGTATTATTGATAAATCTTTGTTAAAAATAGAGATACAGCCCTGGCTCATGTGGCTCGGTGGGTTAAGAGCTGGCCTGCAAACCAGAAGGTCACTAGTTAGGTTCCCAGGGGACACTTGCCTGGGTTGTGGGCCAGGTCCCCAGTTGGGGACATGTGAGAGGCAACCTATTGATGTTTCTCTCACACATCAACATTTCTTTCCCTCTCTTTCTCCCTCCTTTCCCCTCTCTCTAAAAATTAATAAAATCTTTTTAAAAATAGAAGTGAAACTGGAAGTGGTGGTATATTGTCTGCAGTTTTGTTCCTCAAAGTGTGGTCTGGGGACCAGCAGACCGGCATCACCTGGGAGCATCTCGGCCCCCACCCCAGACCCTAGAATCCAAATCTGCATTTTAATAAGACCTCTAGCTTAATCACGTGCATGATGACTAAGGGTAAGTCTGGCTTTATCCGTTCTTTCCTATGAAATGCCTCTGAGTGACCAGGGCCTGAGAGTCAGATGAGCTTCCCGAAATGCACAGAAACCAAATGCTAATCTACTCATCTGCAGAGAGGTCTCCCTGCCGCAGGACTTGCAAAGGCGAAGGCTGAACACCAACACTTTTCTCCCCATTGGCAAACTTAAGCCAGGAAGCTAGATCCTCACCAGGTTACCAGGTAGGCCTGAAATGTTTATTCTCTCTCCTAAATGACCAGAGTTTCTCAAGGTACGTGAATGCCAGCCTGAGAACTCTTCAGTCTTCTTCCTCTGCTTCTGAAAGGCCATCTTACTTGCCTCATTTTCTCAAGCTTGGGGGGCATCTCCTGCTAACTCACAAATAATATTGATAAAATCCTCAATCAGGCACATGATCTCATTGAATCCTCGTAACAACACTATGCAGTAGGTACTCTATCTCTGTCTTACAAATGCAGAAATTGAGATGCTAAGTAATGGGTTCAAGGTCACACATCTAGTAGCAGGGGATTGGAACTCTGGCTCCTCCCAAGCCTGTTGTTTTGTGGTTTTAAGTTCCCAATACACACTACACCACTTTGGCTTTCTCCTCAGGAAAGCTTCAAAGCTGCTCTGCAAGCTGTTACTTACAGATGAATAACTGGCTCATTTTCCTGCTCCTTCATGTGGTTCATATGTCACCTGTCAACCTTGTCATTGTGGTTACTGTCGTTTTCATCATCCTAATGTTTGTTGAAAGCCCTCATGGTGCTAGGCACCACAATTTTAATTTCCTACATGCAGTTTCTACCTGTATACTCTTCCTTTGTAAATAAACACTTTGCTAGGAATATAGTATTTCCTTTTGAAAATCTGACAAACTACAAGCAGGTGCTGAGGTATTTGTTTTAGTGCTGAAAGCTAGAGAAAAAACACCTTTGCTCAGTTATTCACCCTGCACAAAATTAGAACAATTGATGCCCTGCTTTCACACTTCATACTTAATGCCTTCAAAGATAAAGCTAAAATCACCCTGGCTGGTGTAGCTCAGTGGTTTGAGCACAAGCCTGCAAACTAAAGGTCGCCTGTTCAATTCCCAGGTAGGGCATATACCTGAATTTCAGCCAGGTCCCCAGTTGGGGACATGTGAGAGGTAACCACACATTGATGTTTCTCTCCCTCTCCTTTTCCCTCTCTCTAAAAATAAATTTAAAAATATTTTAAAAACATGAGCAAAGGACCTGAATAGACACTTCTCCAAATATGACATACAGATGGCCAATAGACATATGAAAATATGCTCAACATCACTAATCATCAGAGATAAATAAATTAAAACCACAAAGAGTTACCATCTCATATCTGTCAGAATGGTTATCGTTAATAAATCAACAAACAAGTGCTGGCGAGGATGTGGAGAAATGGGAACCCTTTGGACTGTTAGTGGGAATGCAGATGGGTGTAGCCACACTGTGGAAAGCAGTATGAAGACACTTCAAAAACTTAAAAATGGATCTGCCTTTTGACCCAGCAATCCCATTTCTGGAATATATCTGAAGGAACCCAAAACACTAATTCAAAAGAATATAAGCACCCCTATGTTCATTGCAGTGTTATTTACAACTCCCAAGATATGGAAGCAGCCCAAGTGTCCATCCATAGATGAGTGGATAAAACAACTATGGGACATTTACACAATGGAATACTACTTGGCCATAAAAAATAATTTTTTTCCCTTTGCAACAGTATGGATGGATCTGGATAATGCAACAGCATTATGCTAAGTGAAAGAAGCCAGGCAAATAAAGACAAATACCATATGATTTCACTCATATGTGGAACCCAATGAACAAACTGAACTAAGAAGCAAAAGAGACTGACTCATAGATGGAGAACAAATGATAGCTGGAGGAAAGTGGGTGGATGGATTGAGGAGGAAAAAAGGAAAAAGGACCCATGGACAACAGTGTGGCGATTGCTGGGGGAGGAGGTACAGGAGGACTAAATGGTAATAGAAAAATATATAGTAAAGACTAAATAAAAAAATTAAAATTAAAAGGCTACTTACAGTATGATTTTAACTATACGACTGTTTGGAAAAGGCAAAACTATGGATGTAACAGGGAATACCAGGGTCCCCCAAAATGGGGAAGTTCCCCCACTAACCTGGCTGGAAGAAGGGGAAGCAGAGCAGAGTCATTGAGAGTTACTTTGCATATCTAAAGAACGTGGCCGGTGTTTTAAAGATGTTAAGTAGCTGTGCCTGCTGTGCTGGAAGCCAGGGAGATGGGTGTGACTCTAACTAGGGATTTGCTGAGCCTTTGAGAGAGGCCTGAAGGTGGCTCCTCCATTACAGGGCCACGCTTGCCCAAACTAACAATGGCAGCTGAGAGGCAGAAGAAACCAGAGTACTTACTGGCAGGTGTAGCCCTCAGTGGGAGGAGTTGGAAATCAGGTTACAGAGGAAAATCTGCCCCGGAATTTAAGCACAAGTGTGGCGGCCATACAAGAGCTCTGATCCCTGTGGGAAGGAGAGTAGGAGAGCCATGAGAGGCACGCTCTTGCGCTCTCTCCCCATCTCTCGCCCGCCCCCGCATGCCCCCGCACTTTACCATACGGCTTGCAGAGGAGAAGTGGCTCTGGACCATGCAGCTTAGAAAGGAGCAGGAAAGCAGGATGTAGCAGCCATGGGAGGTCTTGGCCACGTGGTTTGAAAGGATGCAGAAGGACCCTCACTGGCCCATGATGAGGAGGAGGTTTTGGATTAAGAACAGGAGCCTAGCCGAGTATGGACAAGTGGAAGAAGCCGGAATACAGACGGCAATCTGCCCAGCTGAGCTGGTATTTCTGTTTATTTTCCTGAGAGACAGTGCCTCTGACTGGCCTAGTTTGGTGAGGGGAGGTAGGACTGTGTGTGGGGGGGAGGGGGGGTGGCGGTTGTTTGTTTTTAAAAGGTATGAGATTTAAGAGCAGAATTCTGCCACTATTCTAAACATGTACAACTTTTGAATAAATAGTTCCTTTCCTTTGCAGAAGACTTTGGCATTGGGAGTCACAGCTCTTATCAGCGGTGGGCAATAGAACCCAGTGGTTCTGGTACATGGGGAGGTAAAACAAACCAGTGCTGATCAGGGGACAGAGGGGCAGGAGAGAAGAGATTGCAGAGCACAGAGGATTTCTAGAGCAGTAAAACTATTCTGTGTGATGCTGTGATGGGAGGTGCGTGTCATTGGGAAGTTGTTCAAACTCATAGCACACCCAACACCAAGAGTCAACTCCCATGTGAACTGTGTACTCTGGGTGGTGACGATGTGTCACTGTGGGTTCATGGTTGTAACAAGTGTACCACTCTCATGCAAGGTTCTGATACCGAAGGAGGCCATGCGAGTGTTGGGGCCAGTGGTGTACGGGAACTCTCTGTACATTCTTGTCAACTTGACTGTGAGCCTAAAACTGCTCTACACAATAAGCCTATCAAAAACATCTTATTCTGACTCATAAACATACACATTCTAACTACTAAATGTTGTCTTTCACCATCTGATGAGCAAAAACCAGACAGTATGATAATGTAGTGTTGGTGAGGAAGTGGTCTAACAGATACTTGCTTACTCCACTGACAAGATTGTCCAGTTTCATACCTCAGGAGGGGACAGTTTGACAATACCTTTCAGAATTACAAACGTATGTATCCTTTGTCACAACAATTTCATTTTGGGGAACTAGCCTAAAGATGTGCTCTTCCACGTAGGAAAAGATGCACATACAAAGGTATTCATTGCCTTGATATTTCTGGTAGCAAATGATTGAAAACAAATAAAATATACATCATTAAATAGGTTAAAGTTCAAATAAAACTGTTCTGAGAATGAGGATGAGTTCTCTATGTACTGAAACAGAAAGATCTCCTAGATGTGTTCATGTAAAAGCAAGATGCAAAATTCCATTTTATGTTTTCTTTATAAAACAAACAAAAAGGAGAATATAATTACATTCCTATGTATTATCTATATAAAGATACATACAAAACTAATAATAGTAGTTACCTATCAGAGAATGTGGGAATTGAACAGATAAGGAACAGAAAGGAGACTTTTCTTTATACACTTAAAAGAATTTTAAGACATGTGAATGTATTTCATATGCAATAAGTACGTAAGTACATACCCACCAACAAAACAAAATATAGCCCATGCCCAAACCATAAATATGTATGTACTTCTAATTCAATGGAAAGCATGCCAAATACAGCAGTTTGCCTTCATTTGGATTTTAGAGCTGTAACGGTGGGAACTGTAACCCACCCCACCACTCTTTCAACATTATTTCTGTAAGTGCTGACTCTGACTCGTGTAGCTTGTAGGTGAACAGCATTCTCATATAAGAATCGTAGGAACTAACTTATTTTTTTTAAAGAGTTATTTATTTTTAGACAGAGGGGAAGAGAGGGAGAGAAACATCAACATGTGGTTGTTTCTTACTCATTCCCTACTGGGGACCTGTCCTGAGACTCAGGCACGTGCCCTGACTGGGATTTGAATGGGCGACCCTTTGGTTCGCAGGCTGGCACTCAATCCACGGAGCCACACCAGTCAGGGCAAAGAACTAACTTAAAAAGATACAGACTCCAACCTTCAGGTATCCCAGTTCTGGGAGTTTTGCTGACCTTCAGCAATGGAGCCAGGATGATGCTCACTGAACCATCACTTCCCTTACTGGAATGGACTGTGCGAGTCTACACATAAAGAACTCTTTGATCCCCTGGATCTCTTTGTTCTGTTCCCTATTTACAGAAACCCCTGCCACCACTGAAAGGTGCAGGTGGGCTTTGTGAGAGTACACCACCTTCCTGGGGAGATGGGCTTTGAGACGTGAGTCCCCCGTCTTCCAGAGGGCCAGGATCTCAATAAACCACTGTCCTTTCCATCAACACCTGCCTCTCAAGTATTGGCTTTCAAGTAGTGTCAGGCAGCTGGACCTACATTTGATCACAGAGATGAAATTTTAAGTAAATTTAATAGATATGCATATATGCACATGCACACAGACACATAATTAGGTATTGAGAAAGAAAAAAGCAGCCCCTGACATCCAGAAGCTGACCTGGTACTACCAGATGCTGGCCTTGGAGTTGCTGTGAGCTGGCCTGGCACTCACCTCTGGGTCCTGATGTTCTGTTTCACATGAACTATTTCACAGAGCATCAGCCTCACACAAGGCCCCTCTGTGACCACAGTGGATCAAGACAAAAACAAGACCACTCATAATCACATCTGAACACAGACAAAACATGAATCATGAATATTTTTCAAGCCATAAAATACCACACATCTTGCTATTCTAGCTATTGTGACTGATGTTTCTTTACCGATTATAGCTTTAGCCTCACTTTAGTCTATCCTTCCTACGGATAAAATTTATTGAAAGCCTTGGTCTATTAGCTCAGTTGGTTAGAACATCATCCCAAAACACTAAGGTTGTGGGTTCAATCCCCTGTCAGGGCACATACAAGAAACAACTAATGAATGCATAAATAAAGTGGAAAAACAGAGATGTTTGTTCTCTCATTCTCTTCCTCTCTCTCTTAAAAAAAAAAAATTATTGAGATACTCGATGGCAGAATTTTCCCCACTTTCTAACAGCCCCCAATCCAAAGTGTACCCCCTCTTTGTACCCTCCTCAAAATCACCCAACCAAGGCTCAAGTCCTACATGAGCCCTAACACTGTCTTACTGAGCTGCCCTGTGGCTCCCCGTGGTATATGTTCTCTCTCCTACTGCAATGAGTTACAGACCAAACTTTTTCAAGTACAAGAGCGTTCCTGGTGGTCTTTGGCTGAAGGTCATTGAGAATATATATGATATGAAAGTTAGATAAATTCCAGTTTAGCTTTGCATTTAAACGCTAGACTCTGCTGTAGGCAACCTTTGATTTAAATTTCTCCCAGCCCAGTCAGCCCAAGACCACCAGGGATAAGCCCGTGAGTGACAAAAGCTAATGGACTCCTTACTCTGAGAAAGACTGCACGCGAAAGGAGGGACGGGGTGTCTCAACAAATAGAGGAAAATATAGAGTCATTAAAGGATTTGAACCCTGATTGGTGTGGATCAGTGGGTTGGGCATCGTCCTGCAAAGCGAAAGGTCTCTGGTTGGATTTCCCGTCAGAGCACATGCCTGGGTCCCAGGCCAGGTCCCGGGTTCAGGGCATGCGAGCGGCAACTGATCAGTGTTTCTCTTGCACATTGATGTTTCTCTCCCTCCCCCTCCATTGGAAAATAAATATAAAAGGATTTGAGGAAAGGGCGGAATTTTAGGTGTAGTCGAGGAAAGCAGTGTTTTGATAGGTTCAGAGTGAAACAGGGCTATGTGTAATGAGTTTCCATCAAATTTTGACTGCTAATGGACCAAGGGGAATGTTTCCTTGAATATTACAAAGTTAATATAGATATGGAACGGTATATCCAGACCTTACCTGAAACTCCTCATCTAGATTGGAAACCAAGGCAGCCTCTCTGTGTCAAAGTGACTTAAAAACCTCTTGGCAAAAGGAAGGTGTTTCCTTTGCACCGATACAATTTCAAACAACAAAGTTTCAGGCATCCCTTGTTGCACTGTCCCCAGGGAATTTCACAATTTAGGGGGATTAGCATAGATGTGGGGGCTGAGTGGGGGTGGCCTTGAAAGGAAGACTAGGAGTAAAAAAGTGCTGAGTACTCACAGTGAAGGCAGAGGAGGGTCTTCAGGTTTCTCCCTCCCTTCCCCCCCACCAGTAAGGCGGCTTCAGGAGAGGCCCCTGAGGGAAGTCTTAAAAAGAGACCTCCCAATAGGATCCGGTCTAGAAATGCAGGTATGCTGAAGACAATGGCCTGCTGCCGGGAGAGGCCTTGACTACAGCTCCCTCAGAGAGTGTAGTGAGTGTGCCGCAAGTCTAGTGGGGGCAGCTTTTGAAAGCCCCGTGAGACCTACCAGATGGGCCTGAAAAATCACATGTAGGCTTTTGGCCAGGAGATGAAATACATACAAAAAGACACACACATACACACATACTCAACAACCCCAGTAGAAAAATGGGCAAAGGCTATGAACAAAGGGTCCACCAAAAAAGACTCAAATGATTCTGAAATTCTTAAACACATGGAATGATGTTCCGTCTCACTCATAATCACAGAAATGCAAACTAAGCCTGCATTGAGATAACAGTTTTTCACTAAATGCACCATGATAGTAAAGGAATGGAGAAACAGACACTTTCTTATATAGCAGGAGGGTGTATATACATCAATACTAACTCTAGAGACAGCAATTTGACAACTTCTATCAAAATTACAGATTCAGAGATCTTTGACCAGCAAATATATTCTAAGAATTTACCCTGTAGATAGGCTTACACATATGGCAAATAACATGTACACAAGAGTTTTTTATTGCTATTTATTTCTTTATAATAGCAAAAGATTGGGAACTACCTAACAGCAAGAGGACTGGTTAAACAAAACACAGTACATCCATACCCAGAAATACTATGCAGCCATCCAGAATACGCATCATTAGGTTTTAAAAGCAAATACAGAACAGTGTGTGTACTATCCACAGTTTGTGTGATAGTGCAGAGAAGTCAACATGTATATTTTTTTATTTAATAAAAGGGAACGTAAAAAACCAATACCATTGATATTCATGAAGAAAACTGGGTAGCTGGTAACCCAGATATGAAAAGAGACTTTTCATTGTACACTGTTGTAGACCTTTCCAATTTTGAACCATTTAGAATGGATATCAAATTTAAAGAAAAGAAAACAAGCAAACAAACCAGCCATAAAAACATGGGCTCTGGTGTCAGACTGCTTGGGTTAAACCTTTCACTGTTGTGTACTGGTTGTGTGACCTCAGTAGGCAAATTACTTAACCTTGGGTTCTTTTCTTCACCTACAAAACGGGCATGATGACATCACCAACTTCAGAATTGCTGCGAGAACCGAAGGATGCAGGTCTTATGTTGAGATCAGGAGCAGAGGCCCTGGAGCCAGACTGCCAGGGTTCAAATTCTGTCTCCACCCCTTTCAAGTTGCATGACCTTGGGCGAGTTATTGATCCTCGTTTTTCCTCCATTTTTTCATTTGGAAATGGGGAAAATAATCAAATTGTGTGGAGATTAAATTAGTTAATACTTATAAAGTGCTTAAAACTGTATTTGGAACATATTAGGTGCTATATCAATGTTTGTTGAATATTAGATATAGATTGGATATTTATTATATATTATATTAATCCAACTATTAGTTATTATGATTAGCTATTAACCAACATTGTTGAAATAAACCACACTTAGTCAAGTTACCTTTCCAGAAATTACCTTACCTACCCATAAGCATGCTCCTCTCCTATCTCTAATTCTACAAATACACTGCACCTGTTATTTGCTCATATTATTCCCATAGTCTGGAAAGCCAATTCCAACCATGATTGACTGAGGAACGTAACTGTCCTCAAGATCCAATTCCAAGATTTCTTTCTCCCTGGGTGTGGCTGCTCTCTCCTATTAGCTGCCCCATCACTGATCTCTATTCTGGTCCTTTCCTGTTCTGTCTGTGTCCCCTCCTGCCCCAGACCAGCAGACAAGGTAGGCAACACTCCTGCTTCTTCAGATACATGGTTAAATGGAATACTGAGGTTTTGTGCCTTCAAAGGAACTAAAAAAAATAAAAGTTTTCTGTTGTAATATGTTTAACTTCATTTTTATGCCCTATGGTCTCAGATAGAGAAGAAATAAAGAGTTGTTCAGGGACACTACAGAAAGGTGGAATTAGAATGCGTTGGAAATTAGAGGGCATTTTTAAAGTGTGTTTTGTTTTGCTTTGGTTTGGTTTGGCTGGGGTTTTTTGGTGCCTTTAGTCAACATGGATCTTGCTCCCCCTCCTGGAGATAAAGTAAAATGCTGCTTCAAAAATCCACTTATGTAAAAAAAGAGGAAATGAAACTTGTAGCTTGATACTACTTTAAGTATCAAGATGGCACGGTTGTAGCTATGACATTCCAGAATTCCTGTAATGACTGGCTACATAACAATTACAGTTACCTCATGTATATGGAGGGAGAGGAATGGCTTTGAAATCTAAGTCCAGGACTGCAGGCCAGAAAGTTCTGAGTATAAATCCAGCTTTGATGACAACTGCAAAAAGTGGTCTCCGGCAAATAAGTTTGTTTTTTATGTTATTATTAATTTTCATTTTACCTCTTGTGTTAAGGGCATAAGAATGCTACTAGCTTCTCCTTACCATTGAAACCCAGACTCTACTGGCTACACCGTCCATGTTTGTCTAACCGTTAGCCAAATAATTAAAAAACTCACAATGTTACTGAGAAAACCCATCCTAAAACATGAAGAAAGAGGAATCAAAGCCTTTAAATGTGATGAGTGACTGCGGTCAGATAGGAATAAATTCAGAAGTTCAGAAAAGGGAACTATCCTTAGGGTATGGGAGAGACTTTTTGCAGTTCTTGGGCTGGACAACGTAGTCATTCGTCTTGACGCCTAGAAGAAGCACAGTACTTCCCCTTACAAGTTCATGCTCTCAGGAAGGAGACAGATAAATAGCAAGCTAATAAAGCGAAAACAGAAGGTGGTGCCATGAAGAAAAAAAGCAGGGCTCTATGAGGGACAGTGATGAGGTGGGGTGTGTTGGAGACAAACGCCAGCTTTAGAGATGATGGGGGTCAGGAAGCCTCTCTGAGGAGCCTTGAAAAAGGAGCTCAGGGAGAACATTCCAGTACTTAACCTAGCAGGGGAGGTACCATGATCACAGAAGGTGGTTTTCCCAGGGCGAGGCTTATCCATTGTACTCCGGATGTGCTGACCTCTGCTATTTCCCCAAATGTGGGAAACTCAACTGCATAATTTGTGGTAGTGGGGGACTGTGTTCATGCTCTCCCCTGGCAAAAAAAAAAAAAAAAAAAACAACAACAACAACAAAAAAACATTCCAGACAGAGAACAGCTTAAGAAAAAGCAAGGGTGGAGAGGAGCTGCAGCATGGGTTGGACAAATGTTTTAAGCAGTGGAGTATAAGGAAAGAAAGAAACAAATTCCAATGCAAAATTTGCTTTTATGAAACATATTCAATAATACTTAAGCAAACACCTAACTCAAAATCTTTTGTTATTCCAAATACTTGAGCATTACTTTAAACACATATATGCAAATACATTCTCAAACTTGTAAAGTTTGTAAGTTCCCAAAAGGATTCAAAGCCACTGATAGAAATACAATATAACAAGAAATAAATGAGCCCTGGCTGGTGTGGCTCACTGGATTGAGCACCCGCCTGTGAACCAAAAGGTTGGCAGTTCGATTCCCAGTCAGGGCACATGCCTGGGTTATGGACCAGTCCCCATTTGGGGGGATGCAAGAGGCAACCGATCCATGTATCTCAACATTGATGTTTCTCTCCCTTTCTTTCTCTCTCTCTTTCTCCCTCCCTTTCCCTTTCTGTAAAAGTAAATAAATAATAAATGGAAAAAATAAATATTTTGAGTTAAGTAATTGCAGTGGAGGTCAGAAGTAAAAGCAAACAGGAGAAAGAAAATAGCTGTATCTGGGCTGCAACAGGGAAATGTCAACAATTATGAAGTTCAGTGTCCCTATGATAAAAATGAAGTAGCTCTTAAGAGAAATGTAGCTTCCTGGTATTAAGATCTGAGAAAAATACCCCTTTATTAAGTCGCTCTATGATGTAACGGTCAAAGTCCTCAATGATACATATCTACAGTAATTATAAAAGCAAGGTTCCTAGGGCCATCTCCTAAACTAACTTCAATGCATACAGCCAAACTGCAACCCAGGAACAGCAACTCCGCAAAGGCCTAGAGGCAATCCAGCTACAGAGCTTATTCTAGTAGCTGTGAGTCAGAGATAACACTTAGAATGTCTAGAGAAATAGATGCATCACATATCCTTTAAGTAATCCTCAGTGAATATTTCTTCTTTCACCTGAGCTTTTTTTAAAAAAAAATTTTTTTTAAATTTATTTTTTGAGAGGGAAGGGGAAAAGGAAACATCGGTGTCTGGTTGCCTCTTGCGCGCCCCCTACTGGGGACCTGGCCTGCAACACAGGCCGGCACTCAATTCACTGAGCCACACCAGCCAGAGATCACTTGAGCTTTTGATGAATATGCAGTAGAAAGTTGGAAGTTATTTCTCTGGCAAGAAACTACAATGTAAATGATATTTGCTGTTAATTAATAGTTGTTTTGACAATCAATGGAGCTAAAGGTAGGACTGACATTGAGAGAAGAAAAGAGTTTAACAGTGTGGTAACTTAAAAGAAAGATCATCCTATTGCCACTTGGAAGTGTGCCTAAGACTTTCCTCAAAAAACAGACCTAGACCCACCTAAACACATGGACAGATAATTACTTAGGCCCCACATACTTTCACATACATGTGGTCAAGATCATTCTAGCCTTTTTTTAGTTCAGAGAATACCTTAATTAATTAATTAGCTTTATTAATTAAAAAACTCTAGTATAAAAACTTTAGGTTTATTCCTTTCTCACCCACCTCAAAGGTGACTACAGTGGTGACAAGCATGCAGACTCATTGAAATGCCACCCCCAGGTCAGCATGGTGGACGATTAAGAGCTTGGGCGCTAGAGTCAGCTTGCCCTGCTCTGCCACTTATTAGCTGCGTGGCCCAGGTGAGTTACTTAACCTCCCTGTTTCATAGCTGTAAAATGGGATTACAGTTGTTCCTTCCTCTTAGGGTTGCTGTGAAGCACAAATGAGCTAATCCATTAGATCTCTTAGAGTCTGTCTCATAGTAAGCTCCCAGAAAATGCTGGCTGCTTGTTCAAGTGCATGTCACAGCTGTTTCGTTCTGATGTTCATGGGGAGGGAGAGAAGAGAGAGAGAGTAGGTTGGCTTTTTCTCTTGAGTCATATCTTATACGTTACTTCTATGATGCACAAAATTGATATCCTTTTAAAAAGCACATTGAAGAAACACTGGATGGTTCTTCCTTAGAAAATTTCGAACTGAATTTTATGTTTTATGTAATAACAATATTTCAGTAGCTGTACAAAGGCTCCCCACCCTTGGTTGACAAAGCAGGGCTTCCATTTAAATACTTTTCATGCTCATTTCTGAGACCGTTGAGAGGTGAATCTTGGCTATGTCATTTTAACGGAGGGGGAGAGGATAGTAAATATAAATGGAGGTACATTTACTCATTCATGCAACAATTATGAAGTCCCTGCTCTGTGACAGGTACCCCTCTAAACGCAGAGGCATTTGTGGTGGACAGAGAAAAGCCTCTGCTGGCATCGAGCTTACATTCTAGTGTTGAAGACAAACTATAAACTAAAATAAACTTTGAAAAGTATCAGGAGGTAACAGGAGATTATTAAAATAAAGTGATGTTATATGCATAAGGACCAAAGACTATGTTAAATCGGGTGGTTCTAAGGAGGTGACATTTAAACATTTAAGAGATCTGAATGACAAAAAAGAAGCCACTCTTTTTCTTTCTTTTTTAAGATTTTTATTTATTTATTTTTTAGAGGGAGGGGAAGGGAGGGGGATAAAGAGGGAGAGAAATATTGATATGTGAGAGAAAGAAACATCCATCAATTGCCTCTCTCACACTCCCAACTGGAGACCTGGCCTGCAACCCAGACATGTGCCTTAACCGGGAATCAAACTGGTAACCTTTGGGTTTGCAGGCCAGGCACTCAACCCACTGAGCCACAACAGCCAGGGCTCCTATCTTCCTTTTTTTGTCCAAGCAAATGAAAGAGCTGGTGCAAAGTTGTTAGAGCAAGACTGAGCTTAGCTTACCTGTTCCCATCTGTTTAGTAATGGACAGAAGGCGCCCGTTGCTAGAACATAGTAGGCAAAGAGCAGAGCCATAAAGGAGAGGTAAATAGAGATCAAATAGTGTGAGGCTTTGTAAGTAAAGTGTAAAGTTTATTCTCAGTACAATTCTCAGGGATACAATTATCTGATTTCCCATTTAAATTCACCCTGCTGCATGGAGAATGAATGTAGGGGGACAAGACTGAATATGCAATGACTGGTTAGACTGTGGCTTGGGCCGGGATGACTGCAGCGAGATGGCAAGGAAGGCCACCTTAAGCATTGGGGTATATTTTAGAGCTAAAGCCAGTAGAACTTACTGATTGGGATGTAAGGAAATGAGAGGAATCAAGGTAACTCCTGACTTTTTGGCCTGTGTATTACAACTGGATTGATGGTACTGATTATTGAGATGGATAAATCCTGGGGATGATGAGGGCTGGGGGAGTGAAGAACAGATGTGGGGTAATCAGTTGAGTTCTCCATTTGTGCTCATCTTCATTTTGAGTTGCCTATCAAACGTCCAAATGGAGGTAACAAGTTACACAAGTCTAGAATTCAGGGGAGAAGGCAGGGGATAGAGATATAAATTTGAGAATTACTGGCCTAGGAATGGTATTTAAAACCATAAGACTTAATGAGCTCACCTAGTTAGACACTATAAACAAAGAAAAAAAGTTGAAGACTAAGTCTTGGAGCACTCTTACTTTAGGAGGTCTGAGAACAGGGAGGTTGCTGATAAGAAACTAAGAGGTAAGCAGGAAGGTAGAAGGAAAATAAAGTGGACCTGGCATCACAGAAGCCTAGAGAACAAAGCGCTTCCAAGAGGAAGCGATCACTACTGTCAAAAGCTGCTTAGGGTCCAGAGGATGAGGGCAGAGAGTTGACCTGACTTTGGCAAATGTGAGTCAATACTGACTTGACGGGAGACACTTCAGTACATTGAGGGGATTAAAGCCCAGTGGGGTAAGAAAGCAGAGTCAGCAAGTGCGGACAGTTCTTTTGAGGTCTGCTATCATAGGACGCAGAGAAATTAGACAGAAGCTGGAGGGGGTATAAGGTCAAGGGAGGGTAGGAAGTTCTGCATGTAGGAGGATTAGATGGGGAGAGCCTGGGTAGGGAAGCTGTGGGAAGGGAAAGCATAGATTTACTTTGGTTTCTGTCCTCGGGGGAGTTTATGATCTTGTCTGGGAGAAGTGGGGGATGGCAGTGATAAAAAATAAAAAATTAGGCTTTGGATTAAATAAAACAGTAGCTTAATGCTGAGTACAAAGCCTAACAGTAAAAATCCAGGATGGAAGGAAGCTATAATTACAAAACAAGTTGAAAACACGCTAAGATGGGAGTTAATTAAGGACTAAACGGAGTAATTAGATGTTGGGGCTTCAGAACACAGAGAGATTACTGTCACAGTGACCATACTTTCCAGTTAAAAATCAGGGCCCCTCACAAGGCAATGGGTTTAAAAACATCTGTTGGTACATTCATGTGAAAAAATTTACGGAGTCCTGCAGATTTAAAAAAACTTTAGCCATCTACTTAAACAATTGCCTTTATTGGAAATATTTAAAATCTATATATCGCCCTGGCTGGTGTGGCTCAGTGGATTGAGCGCAGGCCTGTGAAACAAAGGATTGCCGGTTCGATTCCCAGTCAGGGCATGTGCCTGGGTTGTGAACCAGGTTTCCCATGGAGGGTGTGCAAGAGGCAACCACACATTGAGTTTCTCTCTATCTCCTTCTCCTTCCCTTCCCCTCTCTCTAAAAATAAATAAATAAAATCTTTTTAAAAAATCCAAATATCCAAGCCATTTTGAGGCCTCTGTACCTGTGCTCATGCCTTTCCTTCTGCTTGGAGCATTTGCCATCTTTACCCAACAAACTCCTACTCATTGTTCAGGGTCACTTCCTCTGGGAAGCCCCTCTGTCCCCACCCTCTCTTCCAGTGGGGCTGGTTGCTCCTTTGTTGTCACTTGGTGCTCAATTTTACCATAGCTTTTAACACAGTGTATTGACATTTTCTGTTTGTGCACCTTTTGTCTTTTTCCTATTCTGTCTTTGGGTTTTCTATACCGTAAGCTTTTCAAGGCCACGGTCAGATTGTATTCATCTTGTTTGCTACATACCCCAGCTCCTGGCTGATCTCAATCAAAGGTTGTGAAACCCACCTGAATCTAATAATAAAATGGTGCTAGAAAATTCTGGACACATGTCTTTGAATGGACTTGTTAGGTAGCAGCTAGAAATGAGCAGCCAGAAGGGAAATAAAGGCAGGGCCCTTGCCACTACAATCTACCAAAGAACTTAATACAGGAGGCTGGAAGCAAAAGAAAGACATGTCTCACTAGTTCACTCAGCAGTCCTGAGCTCGGCTTGGTAAGATTGCTGGGTGTCCTGAGCAAGCAAAATAGCATGGGAGGAGGGGAGAGTCCCTGAGATGGTGCTGAGAAAAGGGGCTTCTGTAACAATCTTACCAAGATTGCTGTGTGTTCTGAACATCACAAGCAGGAGTAGCACAGGAGGAAGACAGGGGCCTATGCTGGGAAAGGAGCTTCTGTAACAATTTCACTAAGACAAAGAGCCTTTACTAACTGAGAAAGAAAGCCTTTGTAGCTGTGCATTGTTCCCAAGGGGGGAGGAAGGGGAAACTAGAAGCCAGCTGAGGTCTATAATCCCTGAGCCCCAGTGGTCCACATACTTAGATTAGCTAAGTACCCACTTGTAGCCTCGGCCCAAGGGTATAGAAAAAACTCACAAACTTACTAACAACTTTCTTTCCTCTGTATGTGGGGCATTTAAGTGTGTCAGGCACCTCCATGCTTGTATGTGTTTCGCAAATAAACTTGCTTCTTCGTTTCCACTATGCGTGTTTGTCTCTTGCTTGAATTATTCTCTTGTGACCAAGACAAGAACCAAGGCGGGGGGGGGGGGAAGGCCTCCTGACTTGGGTCCTTCTCTTCCCATCCATAACAGACGTATAACTTACACACCTCACCACAACTGCACAACAGGTTTATAACAGGAGATGTAACCAGGACCCCATCCTTCATCACATCACCGTGGAGCTGTTTTATATCATCCCCTCCCCCAACAAAACTTGTTTTTTATCTTTTTTTAATCATCAAAACATATTAGTATCAGTGCAGTCTAAATACAAATGACTAAGCTCTCTTACCTTATTTTCTTTTTTAATTTGAAAGTATTACATGCTCATGGTAACAAACTCAACCTGTAGAAAAGGAGTACATAGTAAAAAGGAAGGTTCCCTCCGGATGCTGACCCCAGCCTCCCAGGTCCTCCTTAGAGACATGGCCACTGTTATCAATTTCTTGTGTATCCTTCCAGAGGTGTCCTATTCTGTTACAACATACTTCATTTTTTTAAAACATACATATTAGCAGTCCACAGGTTATTTGGCAACTTGGCTTGTTCCTTTAACAGAATATGCTACATATTAGTCCATATTGGAGATATTTCCTTATCAGTACTTATTTTTAACAGCTGCACAGGATTCCATTTCCCATTTTATGATATTCCATTATCTATTTAACCAATTTCCTATTGATAGAAATTTAGCCCTGGCTGGTGTGGCTCAGTGCATTGAGCTCCAGCCTGCGAATCAAAGGGCTGCTGGTTCAATTCCCAGTCAGGGCACAAGCCTGGGTTGTGGGTCAGGTCCCCAGTAGGGGGCACTCAAGAGGCAACCACACACTGATGTTTCTCTTTCTCCCTCCCTTTCCCTTGCTCTAAAATAAATAAATAAATAAATAAAAAGAAATTTAGGTTGCTTTCACTCTTTTCCTACTATATCATTATTACAAATTAAATTATTACTCCTAAAGTTCATATGTTGAAATCTTAACTCTTAGTATATCAGAATGTGACCTCATTTGAAGACAGGGTTGTTACAATCAAGAGAAAATGAAATCATTATGTTGGGGCCTAACCCCAAATGACTGGTGTCCTTATAAGGAGAAGAAATTTAGACAGAAACACCTAGCAGGGAAGAAGCTATCCACCACACAAGGAGAGAGGCCTAGGACAGACACTCCCCTCACAGCTCTCACAAGGAACCACTCCTGCCAACAGGCTGATCTGACTTCCAGCTTCAAGTACTGAGAGACAATAAATCTATTCTTTAAGCCACTCAATTTGTGGTACTTTGTTATGGCAGCCCCAGAAAACTAATACAATAATACTTCAATGCATATCCTTGTATTTTTCACAAAGATACAAGTATATGGGTGGAATTCACAAAAGTGAATTTATCATCTTTCAACCAATGACATTTTACATCTTCAATGTTTTCTCAGCTGAATCAGTGATATTTTCCAAGTCCCACTCACCTGGTCACGGAATGGCCAACAACAGACCCCTGAACACATGCAATTCTTTCATACCTGTCTCTTTGCACACACCCCTTTCTCTGCCTAGAATGTCCTTCCTCCTGAGATGCTCCTGAAAAGCTACAACATAGCCATTTCAAGTGCTGCCTCCCCTGCGAAAACCTCTGTGGTCATTATCCTCCAGAATGGCCCCTAAAGAAAGACCCCCTCCTGCAGGATTCAAGCCTTTGCACATTTCTCACCCTTGTGTATTCCCCTCCCCTTGAACATGGCCGGACGGGCTGACTCACTTCTAATGAAGAGTAAGGCAGAAGGGATGGGATGTCACTTCTGAGATTAGGTTACACAAAGACTGTGGCTTTTGTCCAGGGGTGCTTCCTCTCCCACACGCTTGTTCTTCCTTGCCTGTTTTGGTCCGTGACGTTGGAGGAAGCCAGCTGCCATGTTGTGAGGCAGCTCTGTGGAGAGGCTCATATTTCAGGAGATCAAAACTGTCTAATTACATGTGAGTGAACATGGAGGTGGATCACCCCCCAGTCAAGCCTTTAGATGAGACTGGCAGCCGATAGCAACTTCATGAGAAACCTTTTGGCAGGAGTACCCACCTATGCCACGCCTGGATTCCTGACCAAAGAAGCTTCAAGACAGTACATTTTTGTTGCTTTAAGCTGCTGAGTTTGGGGGTAGTTTGAAAACAGCAAGAGATAACTAATACACCTTCCACCCGCCCCTCTCCTTTGCTCTAAGCTTCCAAAGTTACTTAAACATATGTCTAGTAATGCTCTTAGCACACTGCATCATACTTCTTTCTAAACCTCGTTCTCCTACTTGGCTATCTCCAAGCAGGAACCCTCGGCATAGTCAGCTTTACGTTTACTGTGTCTTACTCAAATTTCAAGCCACCATCGTCACCTCCCACCCTTGTACTACCCCCCAAACTGGGCTGCCCAAGTCTTGTCTAGCCTCTCTCTAAGCCATCCTCTACCCAGCCCTGAGAAATTTTTTAAAATGCAATTTGGATCATTTGAGAGATTAAAATTTTCCTCCTCATGCATAGGCTAAAGACCCAAATTCTCAATTCAGCCTCCAGGCATGGCACAACCTGCCACAGCCTCATCACAGCATCTATAGCCACTTCCCCTTTGTTCCCAGGATGGCAACATTGGCCTTTTGGTCCCTCAGTGTCTTTGTACACACTGTTCGCTTTGCCTAGGATGCTTTTCCCCTCATCTTCACTTGATTTCTACTCATCCTTTGGACCTCGGTTCAATGTCACGTCCTCAGGGAAGGCCTTTCTGCCTTCTGTTCCAAATAAAATAACTCTGTAGTTTCCTCATCCCATTTATCACAAATTGGGAAAAAGTGCTTGCTTAATTGTCTAATTTTTTCTGTGTGTGTGTGTGTGTCCCCTGTTGGACTCTAAGCTTTATGAGGGCAGGGACATATTGTCTTGTTCACTACTGTGTCCTCAGCACAGACCACAGTGCCTGGCATATAGAAAATAGGGGCTCAATACTTTTTAATTCTTTTCTAAAATGAATTACAAGGGAGACATTTCCTATTCCTGCTATAAACTTCACATCGTTTCATCATCCACACATTTAATGTTCTGAGCGCCGTTTCTCCATTATGCTGTTGTCTACCTGAGATAATGACCTCCTGGTGTGGAGACCACAGCTTTTACGTGAAAGGCAACCGATATCTCACACAACATTCCTCTCCCTCTCTGGCTCCCTCCCTTCCCCTCTCTCTAAAAATAAATAAATAAAATCTTAAAAAATATATAATACCTCCTCCTCAATTCTTTCCACTCCCTTTAAATCTTAGGATTGAAGTGTTGTGGATGAAAAAGGGGTTCTATGGAAAGTAACCTCACATGGTGATCTGATCACAAATTCCTAACTGGGCAGGTCATGGCGTTAGCAAACTCAAGGGGTTCACTGCTTAGGGTGTTCCATTCATGAAGGAGACATGGCTGTTGTTAGGTAGTTTTATTTACTTGCAGCAAGTAAAGGAGACAGGGGATTCATATCCAAAGCTCTGTCTCCTTCAAGGGAGGCTTACCCATTACTTAAATACACTATTTGTTTAATTATATGTTTTCTTCTTTCCAGTTGGCTTCCTATCAAGCTCATCCTTTTTACAGCTGCTTCTGCAAAATACTGTGCTACATTTTAACATTTAGCAAGAATAACAGTTAGTAAGACTCTCCCAGACCTTGAGACCTTAGTCCTATTAACAATGGTAGATAGCCTGGCATGTCCCAGGCACATAACTTGTTTAGTAAAAGGTTTACTTTTGCCTTAAGCAAGCCCTGTCTATTGTTTTTGTGCATCTAGGTTAAAAAACCTTTGCAATACGCAAGAAAGTACACAATTATGTTAATTATCCTTTAATCCCAATCCAATCCTTACATTGCTTTCTCCTACCCTCACATAATGTTCCTTAGTTTCCTCAATTTCAAATGTATAAAAGAAACTATGAAACTGTCATCCTCTGGAAGTATTGGTTATCTTGCTTCTTGGCATAAATAAACTGATAAAAATTCTTTACAGGTTTGGGCACTTCTTATATTGACATTTACTTGGCATAGCAAACAGGATTCTGTAGGAGCCCACCTAGGACCACCTTGTGGACCCAGACATAGTGCTAGGTACAAGCATGGGTCCATTGTGCCCTACTGGCTCCCCACTTTGCATGGAGTGAACTTGGTAAGTCTTCTCTTAGGATCCTGGGCCTTCTTGCTTTAAAGTAACAGTTCCATGACTTTATTTGAGCTGTTCTTAGAAAATCCTTGAGGTGGATAAAAGTTGAGATAACCTAGGCAAAGGGAAAAAATGGGTTGCTGCTTTTAATTTTAGCTTTTTAATTGGATTGCTTATGGAGAATTTAAACAAAATCTTTGCTGCTTAAAGGAGAGGCTGAACTCTCTTTAGCTGTGGAAGAGAAAGGACAGTGGCTTCCCCGCCCAACTAGCTAATGGGATGACAATAGTTGTTCAGATCCCTGAATCTGGAGTGGCAGAGATGGGTGCTGCAAGGCATCCGGTGCACCCATGCAACCAATCCAAGAGAAACTGGTGGGGACCCTGGGGAGAGTTCTCTTTTCACTGTGAAGGGCATGACACAATGGGTTCACCTTACAAGAGGGGTCCATGTCTTGGGAAGTGTCACAGTTCCAGTGGCACTGTTACCAAACAGAAAGTGGGGGTTGACTACCCACCACCACCCATCGGCAAAATCCGGAAGCAGAGGTTTGGTGAGAAAAGGAAAGAGGTCTTTTATTCAAAAACTGCACAATTTGGAAGAATGGCAGGCTTCTGCCTCGGAGCCCATCCCCTCCAGAACACTCAGAGGAAACCCTGCCACCCCCAGCCAGACCAGTCCAAGGCTGTGCTGGGAAGTTCCTTCTCCCATTTAAAAACACCATCCTTTGAGAACCACAGGCAGCACAACCATCCAGGCAGCTTAGCTTGTTCCTGATTGCAGTCTGGCTTCAGGCTTCTTCCTGGAGCCTGCATGTGGGCCAGCGCTGCCATTGCAGCCACGGCTGCTGTAAACTGCTGTGGCCAGCTGAGTGGGGGCTCCGTCATGTTAGCTACACAGCCCGGCACCTGATGCTTAGCCACGCAGTTTCCAGGGTCCACTGGTCCCACAAAGCTGGCTCGCATGTCCATGCCATAGGTCCCAGAGAAGAAGCAGCACACGTTTCTCCTTTCCCTTGGTTTAAATCTCCTGGCCCAAATTTCCATGCATCTGGAAGGGTCCAGCTCCCCAGCCAATCCTGTCCTTTTCCCAAGCTAGACTGACAGGTTTTTCTCAGCACAGCACCTCCCCCTTCTGCCATGTACCAGAAGTGAGTAGGAGGGCTTTACCCTTATTCAAACATTTCATTGGCTTTGCACAAGGTCTGCACAAGGCCTCCTCCTGCCACGTCTTGCCTGAGGGCAGGGAAAACTGTCCTCAAGCTCTGTGCTAGCTCATCTACCTCAGGCAGCCTCCTCCTGTGGCTCCTCCCCTCTGCCCCGGGGTCTGGCCAGGTCTACCGGTATCAGCATCAGGTAGGCTCTTTCTGACCTTTGCTCAGGTATCCTTAGGTGACTAAGACTCTGTGGGGTTGCCTGAGAAAAACTTCCTCTAGGGCATGAAGCAGGCCTATAGGGATAGCCACTACATGTAGCTCATCCAGAGATGTGCACACAAGGGCTGGTGTTCCCTAGAAGTTTGTTCAGACTCTACAGATCTCAGAGAAAAAATTAAAATGGGAAATTGTGCCTTTGATGCTGACAAGCCCCACAACACTCATCCCCCATTAATACTAAAATGTCCAAAGTGAGGATCCTTTGATACTTTTAACCTTTTATGTGCACAGTTAGAAAAAGTCAGCTATAAAATTAGGCAGAATGCCCTGAATGGTATGGCTCAGTGGACTGAGTGCTGGCCTACAAACCAAAAGGTCGCTGGTTTGATTCCCAGCCAGGTCATATCAATGTTTTTCCCCCTCTCCTCCCTCTCTTCCCCTCCCTCTCAAAAAGAAATATGCCCTGGCTGGTGTGGCTCAGTGTATTGAGTGTTGGCCTATAAACCAGGGGGTTGCCGGTTTGATTCCCAGTCAGGGCACACTCCTGGGTTGCAAGCCAGGTCCCTGGTAGGGGGCATGTGAAAGACAACCACACTGATGTTTCTCTCCCTCTCTTTCTCCCACCCTTCCCCTTGTCTAAAAATAAATAAATAAAATCTTTTTTAAAAATCCTAAAAAAAATTAAAAAAGATGTAAAATCTTTAAAAAACGAGAAAAGTCCCCCTCTTTTAAAAAATTAAATAAGTAAATAAAATTAGGCAGAATGAGTGGAAAGCATATATTTAATTGGTCCCCTGAAGCTTCAAAATGAGGATTTAGATAAGTAGATCAACCTATGATATCATTTAGACTCAATTCTTTGAGGTATTAAAAATGGCTATCCTTATCTTAAAAGGTGGAAGGTCATTTGATACTTGACTTATCAAGAATAGATATAAGTTGTAAATGCCTCCAGGGCAAAATTTGGATCCAACTGTTCTTTTATAAGCTACAGACTTTTTCTCATGGCTAAAAGGTCTGTTTGACATGTCTATGTTTGCTTATATATGCATATTTTAAATGTGAAATAATTTTCTACCTCTGGATAGTTTTGTTAAAATTAATTTAAAGGCAAGCACTTATAAAAAATTTGGGTATTCTGAAATTCTCAGAAATATAGAAACTAACCCAAATGCTTTTCTTTTTTAAAAAAAAATTATTGATTTTAGAGATAGAGAAGAAGTAGGGGAGAGAGAAACATTGCTTTGTTGTTCCTTATTTATACATTTATGCATTTATTGGTTGATTCTTATATGTGTACTGACCAGGGATTGAACCTGCAACCTTATTGTATTGGGACAAAGCTCTAACCAACTAAGCTATCTGGCCAGGGCCTAAATGCTTTTTATTTTTAATTCATGTGATCTAAGATTAATGCTTAATAAATACAAAGCTAACTTACGCTTGTTGGTTTAAGTAAAACAGACATGTCTTTATTTTACCTGGGTTTACAAAACAAAATCATTAATTACTGAACATATATTTTCCTACTTCTGGCTTATCTGTTAATGAAAGTTCTTGTACTTTGTTGAGAAAGCATGTTTCTAAAATTATGAAATGTATTGTCAGTAAAAGAGCCCATATTTACAAAGACTATAAAATGCCTTCATAAATTTTAGTTTTTGTTAAAAATTGAGGTTTTAAGGGTTCAAATCTCATATATAGGAATAACTTAGTGGTGTTCTAGAAGGATCTCTGGAACACCTCAAAATATTTGTCTTTTATGTTAAATTGCATGGACAGCATTGTAAAATGAATGATAAAAACCTTCAAAGGTATATTGTATGGGTAGAGAATATTTGTAAATTAAAATGAATAGTCAGGACTATGGGGAATCCAAAACAGCCACTTGGTTCTTTAACGCTCCTTGGCAAAACCTGTTTTTCAATATTTACTTTCCTCATGCATCACAGTACATATAAGCTGGACTCAAGTTAAACGAAGGAACTTATGAGCTGACGTTATTGAAAGAAGATATCTTAAACTATTGCTAAGGTCTGATAATGTCACTTTTAAAAAGTGCCAGATTGGTCTTTCCTTTCCGTCTGGCCACAGCCATCAGGTAAGCCAAGAAAGGTGTTCACAGGTACATCCAGGAGCTGTGGAGGGAGAAGCAGTTGAATGTGATGCACTGTCTTCTCAGGGTGCACTACTGGCAGACATGCCAGCTCTCAAACTCCATAGACATACTTTGTGACCAAAAGGGGAAATTGTGGATAAAAAGGGGGTTCTATGGAAACTAACTTCACAGGGAGATCTGATCCCAAGTTTGTAATTGGGCAGGTTATGGTGGGTAGTCATACCCAAGGCATATAACTTTTTTTTTTAAGATTTAATTTATTTATTTTTAGAGAGGGGGAGGAAGAGCGAGAGAGAGAGAGAGAGTGAGAAACTTCGATGTATTTGAGTTGCCTCTCACATGCTCCCAACTGGGGACCTGGCCCACAACCCAATTGGGAATCAAACCAGTAACCTTTCAGTTCACAGGCCAGTGCTCAATCTGCTGGGTGACAGTAGCCAGGGCTAAGAAGCATTTTACTCACTATGTTGAGATCTTGCTTCCAGGCCTATCCTCTGTTTGGCTCAAATAAATTTTTATAAAATTCTCTACAGGTATGGACATTCTTACATCTACAGAAGCCAGTGAGAAAAGGGAAAAAGGAGAAATAGCTGCCAGCTTGTTCTATTAGGTTTCAAATGATAGCAGCACCTGCATGCACTCTGCCCTGGAAGTCTGTATTCTTTTGTTTATGCATGTACCTTCATTTGCCCATTGCAGGACAGACAGGGTATGCTAAGGGGGTTCAGATTCTTGACACCTGGCAATTTAAATACTGGAGAAATACCAAGCCCCTTCCTCTTTTCCTTCTCCTCCTCCTCCTTCTGTTTTTGCTTATAAACAATAGAAATTTATTTTTCACCTTTCTGGAGGCAGGAGTTCTGAGACCAGCATGGTTGGGTGAGGGTCCTTTTACAGATATAGGACACAGCCTTGCGTTTTTGTTACAGAAAGGGGATCTGGCCCTGAGTGGGTCTGCCTAGGGATGGCCAGTAGTATGTGGATGCTTGATTTTGTTCAGGAAAGATTTCACAACACACATCCAGGTACTATTAGAGAATGCTATTAAAGCTGGGGACAGTGAAACAAGGAAGGGCCTAGGACACTAGGTGGGGAGATGAGCCCACCTCTGGCTGCTTTGGTTCACTAAGAAGTCAAGAGAAAAAGGGGGCTTGGGGACAGGATCGGGGAGTTAGCTGGGGCTAGTTAGGAGCTGCTGCTGAGGCAGGAGACAGCATAGGAAGAACTCTGAGACTACAATACTGTTACTGGCCAGCGTCTAGCACCCTGGTTGCCAGGAAATGCCTTTTACCAATTAGGTAGAATAAACAGTAAACCAAGGCAGGCAGGAGGAAGGAGACACGTCTCACATGCTAACTCAGCAGTCCTGAGCCTGGTCTGATAATATTGCCAGGTGTTCCAATATCACAAGAAACACCATGTTACCAAGAAAGAAGGGAAGTCCTTGAAATTCTATGTAGCTTCTCCACTATCTAAGAAAGAAAGCCTTGAAACTGTGTTTTCATCCCAAGGCCTGGAATGTGAGACAGGGTCCACGGTGCCCAGAGAAGAAGCCCATAAAACAACTTTGGTTAATTGTCTACCTCTGGTCACTATCTGTTTTACGAGGGAGTCCCTGATGCTTACAGAAAGAGCCCATAAATAACTTTGGAAAGTGCCCCAATTTTAATGAACTGCCTCCTGCCACATACCTGTTTTACAAAAAGATGAACAAATGGAGTCTGGAGCAAGATAAGGATTCGGGCTAACAGACCCCCACACATACCTAAGTTTGGGTAGTCACATTCCCCCAGGAAAGCTGGCACCACATTTACGTGTTAATCAATATGTAACTTTATTTCTACTATCCCACCAACTATGTAAGTCCTCAGAACAAAGGACATGCGCTCTTTCTCTCTTGGGGGTTCAGGCCCTCTTGGCACTCTTGGCTCCCTGGCCACTGGGCCTCTGGCTACCTGGCCTCAGGCTTCCTGGGGGCTTGCCATCCTAATCTTCAGCCGCTCTTACTTTTGCTGCCCTGCTTTGCCCTGAAACTTTGCCTTTCACTCCCTCCTCTGCCCAGTCCCGTTCTCCTCCATGGGAGCGGGTCACTAATAAACTGACTGCACACTAATAGATTTGCTGATCTGTAATTCTTTACATGCGTCAGCAAGAAGAACCAGGTCTCTCTGTCAACACTGCTGTCCATTGCTTCCCTCCTTGCAAGCCTCGTGAGGTCCCTAAGAGTTTAGGAGGTATATGCCTGTGGGGGAAAAGGAAGGGGGGGAGCAGGGAAGGAAAGGCTTGGGTGTGCTCCTGGGAGGGACAGCAGCACAGGGACCTTCCTTTAGAGGGGTTTTAGAGGCTGGGAGTCTAGGAGAGTTCTTAGGGAAGGATCTCAAAAGAATATTCATCAGCTTTATGCTGATATGCCAAAATAAGATTTATTTCCTTAAGCTCATCTGTTCTCGGGTGTGGTAGGCAAATGGCACTAATCAGATTTCTGCTCTCTCTCTCTCTCTCTCTCTCTCTGCAGAGGGTGATTTAAACTATTTACCCTCTGGTTAAGGAAAAGTGCAAACCACTTCGTCTTATGTGTCCTTGGTTTGGGGGAGAGAAGAATCACTAGATGGCTGCAAACTGATCGTTCAGCCATCTGTCTCAGTTTCCCGGTTCCGCTTGTCCTGGCTTACTAGCCTGTCTCATCTTCAAGTGGTGGAAGATCTTCCTCTTCTTATTGGGACCCTTCTGGTCCAGCAGAGCCTACTACTAAGCACTGACCATTGAAGAGCCTGGGGGCCCGGACCAGAATATAGGGCTCAGTTGGTTGGGCCTTGTCCCTCAAAGGGAAAGGTCACTGGTTTGATTCCCAGTCAGGGATATGCCTGGGTTTCAGGTTTGGTCTTGGTCCGGGTGCTTGTGAGAGGCAACCAGTTGATGTTTCTCCCTCACATGGATGTTTCTCTCTCTCTCTTTCTCCTTCCTTTCCCCTCTCTCTAAAAAAATAAATATTAAAAAAAAAGAGCCATGAGAATAGTGAAGTTGTAACTGCAACAAAGAAATCAAGCAAGGGTGCTCTGCTGCTGGAACCCAGGGAAAATATTTCTCATAAAAAAGACAGAAAAAATACAAGTAAGTCAACGTTAATCTTCCCCCAAGACACAGTGTCCTCTCAAGGCTCCTTCCTTCTTTTCTGAAAGCACACTCAGTTCAAGAGCAGAAGCTAGGAAACCAGCCCCAAGAGAAATTGGTTTCCTCTCTCCTTTTAATCTTAAGAAGGGGCTGCCAATTCTAGAAATTCTTCCTTTGATGAGAAGATAAAGCAGAACAATGGTGTGAAACTAAGGGAATTCTTAAGGGACATTCTTCTAGGGTGTGTAAAGCCTGCCTGGAAGGGTGTGTGCCTGGATGGGGCTCGGATGTTAGGAGTAGGAAGGGCGGGTGGACAAGAGTTGGTAGCCACAGCTACAAGGAATAATACAGTAGCTTCTAAACTCGCAGACTGGCCACTCCATCCAGTCTCCTCTCCTGGAGATTAAGTGAGCACTTCGGGAAGCGCTTTACCCAATCCACATTATGGGTCACTAACCACACATCCCACAGCACCCGATGCGCGTTGAGGAATCGGTAAACGCTGGTTGGAGTGAAAGATTTTTGTTAACTTGCCTGTTCTTTCAGTCTTCCAATCACAAACTAATGTCGGCGCGGCCTGAGGCGGAGACCACGAATCTGGGACCCGAAGCTGGGATGGAGGTGCGAGCGCGGAGTTTCCGGAGAGGGCACGAAAACAATAGAGCGCTTCAGTGGTTGGCGGTGCTTCGGGGGGGCCCAGTCACAGTCCCAGGAGGCCCCACTTCCCTAGCCTGAGGCTGCGGAGAGAGCTGTCCAACGATCTTTCGACACTCCCCAAGCGAGAGCCGGACCCTAGCATCCCCCATCCCAGTGGGCGCCTTACAGGACGCGCCCAAGCCCCGCCCACTACTTCAGGTAGGCCGTCTGAGTCAGCCTATCCGCAAGAAGCCTGGGCGCGGAAGGAGGAGCTTCCAGGCCGGAAGTGACGTAAGGCTTGGCTGGTTGCAGAGTCCGCCGAACCTCTCTGCGGTGGCTGGGACTGCTGAGCGGAAAATGGCTCGGACAGGGGTAGTAGTAGCTGCTGCTCGGGTTGTGACAGAAACGGAGGCTCAGGCTGCGTGAGGTGAGGAGTGGTGGGTGCGGCCGGGGCCGGTACCTGGAACTAGCTATGCAAGGCCAGCGAGGGGCCTCAGGGGTTCAGGGATGGAAGGGTTCCTTGTCGGGGCCCCCGGTCCCGCGGGTGCCAGTCTCTGACCCTCCATCCCGTACGTACTCTTGGCGCTGCCGCATCCCGACTTGCCTCCCTCCCGGCCTTGCTTCCACCCAGGCCGTTGCCGAATGCTCCGCCGAAGGTGAAGGGGCCTGCGCCTCAACCAGGCCCTCTTGTCGGGGACTGGGCCGAGGGGGCCGTGGGTTAGTTTTGTCCTCAAGGGGGTGGAGAGGCCACCCCCTTGTCCCCCGGGATGGGACTGGAATCGCAGTGCCCGGTCCTATTTTCTTGACGAAATGTTACGTGGTTAAATCTATCGTGTGCGTGTTGCACTTTTCACTTTATGTTTTTTTCCCCTACTCCCTTTTCACTTCCTTGTCCCTCCCATCTCGGGCTTTGGGAGCTAATGATCCTTTTTCATCCCACTTCCCCGCGGTTGCCTTTTTGCCGCGAATTCACTTGCTTGGAGAAGACTTATTTCAGTGTTCATTTAGCTCATCATCTTCCTGGGAGGCGGTCATATTAACTTCCTGAGTGACGGAGGAACAATAAATAATTGAAGATAAACGCAGCACATACTTATTTTCCTCGTTAAATGGTTTGGCTTTAAAAAGGAGATTCTCTAGCTGTGGAATTTTTTTCGGCGGTGGGGAGCAGGGGTTGAGAAGCGAAGTGAGGACGAAGAAGACTAAGAAGGAAAAGTCTAGAGATAAAGAACGTGGAAGAACCTGTAGTAGTTCTTTCCCTGTGTTCTCCTGATAGACGTTGAGGTTGTAATTATGTTTTTAACAGTGGGTGTTGCATGGAGTGTAAGGAAGGAGGCCTTCCTCTTTGAACAAGATTATCTGTTAAAGAGATACCCTAATATCTTTCCAGGTGGGTGTCGGCAGAAAAGCTCTGCTGCGAAGATTGTTGAATATAATGGAGTATCAAAGTCATAGATGAGAAGAGATTTAGAAAAAAGGAAGCTGTTATTAGAAGTGGTGAAGGCGTAATTTGAAGGGAGAAGACTGCAGGTTAGGAGGTCCAGGAACACCGATTCGATTCTGGGAGAGACTTTGTACCTTTGCCTCCTGGGCTTGTGTCAGTCTCACCGGGAGACCGGGTAGTTGGGGTTGGTGCTCTTACTCACCTAGCAAAATCAGACTGAAGTGCCTTAGTTGAGGTCTGTACAGTTTAAGATAACTGCTTCTTTAACATTGAGGCAGGCTTTGAGTACTGAAAAGCATTATGACTGAATGAGAATAGATTTTATTGTTGAACTCTTAATTCAAAAGTGATTTTTATGTAGGTACAAAGCACCTAGAGAGAGCTTCCACAAGTTATTTTGCCTAAATTAACAGATTCCGGAGCAATTTTTTGTCTGACGAAAATCTCTGCCGTTTTCTAAGCATGTTGCTTGCAGTTTTTCTTGGCAAGCAATATATTTTAATGTTTTCATCTGTAGGTTTCACAGTTTTTTTCTGTTTAATGGAATATGAAAGTTGGCATGCTTGCATTTAGGAATTTTAGAAACTATAACTTTATGTAATTAGCTGTATATTAATATGATTATTTCTCCCTTCAGCCATGAATGGTTCCAAAATTTTCAATTAATTGAAGATGGCAGTATCAATTCTCATGTCCAGGAATCCTTCTTTCATCTTGCATAAGGTTTTCTTACTTAGTAAGCACATTCTTCAGTAAGTGAATTTAATGAGGGTGTTGGATTTTTCAAGACCTCAGAGTTCTTATTAGAGCATCAGACCAAACTTTGCAGAGCAGCAGTGCAAAAACCCTTTGCTTTGTAACTTGTATCGCTTTGATAGCATAAATTGACCATTTTATTATATATTTGCCATATTCCAAAAAGAATATAAGGCAGGTAAATGATAAAGGCGGGTGTTCTAGTGCCGTGCATTTACTTAGTACATGATTTGATTTATTAGTTGTACCTTAGAGACTAAAACTTTACCCTCTGAAAGATCTTTCTGTTTTCAGCGTCCCTGTAAGGATACCTGGCATTACAGGGATTCCAGGGATAGAAAATGAATGAGGCAGTGCTTATCCTCAAGAAGTTCTCTAGTCCATGTAGGGAGACAGACACACAAACTGTAACAGTATGGTTATCCGGGCAGTAGTGGATGCAAGTAGTACTAAAAAGGATGTGATTGCTTGGGCTGGCAGGTGGAGAAGGAATGAGTACATCTGACAAGGAAGATGGTGCTCAAGTTGAGTGCTTTCCCTCTCCACTGACCTTATTTCCTGCAGAGTAAACACGGAAAATATTTTTCTCATTTTCTTAAAGAGGAAAATGAGGCCCAGTGAGTTTGTGACTTGTTCAGCATAATACATTAGAGGCATTACTTGAACTTACAATGTCTTACAGTGCGAAGCCTAGTATTTTTTTCATTGCATCTCTTCAGGTAGTTCTTCAGTGGTTAGGTACATAGCATTTGCCAGATTTTGGAGTGATTATTATAGAATGGGTACTTCCTGCTTTAGGGTGTTTGTATTCCACTTAGGAGAGACTATAATACATACAGCAGAAAGTAATTATAAAAACTTGTTAATGGCATAGTATAGTATTGACCCCTTAAGGGATATAGTATGGGTGCTTTTTAAATAGATGAGAGTTAATGAGGCAAGATTTCTGAGTAACAAATTTAGATCATAAACTGTTGCTGCAGTAAAAAGTGATGTCGTGTCAAGGACATAGTTATTTCAATGCACAGAGAAGAAATGGGGGGAAACTTGGATAAGAGAAAATAAAGTATAGGTTTAAGGAAGGATTTGCAAGGTTTGTTTGAAAAGATAAGGACAGGACATAGGTGAGATAAGAGATGAGAATAAATTGATATCTGCTATAAAGAATTTAGAGACCAGCAGTCAAATCTTATATCATTTGGATGATTCAGGAAATCTTAGCATAGGCTGTGAACTGCTGGCTTAAACAGAATGGAAGTCATAGTTAAGACTGAAGGACAGGTCGGTGACTGCAAATGAGCAGCATAGTAACGCTTGTTCCCGTTGTGAAACCGAGTTGGGATTTGGTAAGGAATTTGACTACAAGAAGAGAAAGGAATGGGCAGTGTTAAGAAAATTGGTTGAAAATTTTGCAGTACTGAAGCAGGCTATTTAAAAAAAAAAAGTATTTTCCTATAAAAACAGAAACTGGCAGTTTACCTTCAGGAAATAACAGAAGAAGCAGGAAGAGATTAAGTATTGTTAAAATTCTGCTGTGGAATGAGAGGAAAAGGCAAAGACAGAATTCTCTTTCAAGATAAAAGGGTGCAGAAAATGAGAGGAGACAATAGAGAGAAATCAATGCCGGCGAGGTGGGGAAAAACATGGATGTTAATGGGAGAGATAGACAGACTTAGGAAAATACCTGTCTAATTAGGGAACAGGAAAATACTTTTTCAGATGTTCTGTTTGTAGTTTTGGGAATTATGTGAAGCATGTATTTTCCCTCCAAGATAAGCACTAAAGGAGACCTAATTTTACCCACAAACAAAACCATAGTGCTATGAATAACCATAACCAAACTGATTTATGAAGTCACTTTATGTGTGTTGCTAATGTAACTTACAACTGTTTTGACTCCTCTTTTTGGTTTAGTATGTGTTTTTTTAGGTCCCAGTGCTGAGCTGGGAAAGGTGTTCTTGGCTCCAGGTTTTGTAAGCCTGGTTTTATCTGATTAACCCTCATAAATGACACCAGACTGGAATTCTTCCTGTGTTGCAATGCATGACATGGTACTGTGACTGTTTAGATTTTTTAAAAATGAGATTTATTGAGATATAATTTACTTATAATAAAATTCATGTGTTTTAGCTATACAGCTTTATAAATGATGAGAAATGGCAACAGTGTTTTAACTATTAACCACTACAATTAAGATGCAGAATATTTCCATCACTCCAAAAAGTGTCATTATGATCCTTTGTAATCAGTCCCTTCCACTCACCCTTTTTCTAGTCTTGAAACAACTGATACATTTGTTGTTGTTGCTGCTGTAATTGTGGTTTTCCAGAACATCATATAGAGTGGCATCACATGGCATATACAGCCTTTTGAGTCTGGCTTCTTCCACTTAGCGTAATAATTTTGAGATTCAGTAAGCTTCCTTAAGAAGATCAAACTAATTTTTAGAACAGTTTTAGATAACAGAACAATTAAAATAGTACAGAGACCTAGTTTCTTTGATTATTTTTATGGATGTAAACTTGATATTTGCTAATTGTCCAAAACAAGAGTCTAGAATTAAGTTTTGGGAGATGGAAAATTGTGTGAAGGTTTCCGTCAGGATGACTTTTATTGTAAATTCTACATGAAATTTGTTATTTTAACCATTTTTAAATGTACAATTCATTATATTTATAAGCTGAGCAATCATCACCACTGTTCCCAAAATTTTATTTTTCTTTTTTTAACCTAAATATTTCTTCTTTGTATTCTCTCTCTCTCTTCTTTTAAATTTTATTATTTTTAGAGAGTGGCAAAGGGAGGAAGAAAGAGAGGGAGAGAAATATCGATTGGTTGCGCCTCGCACGCCCCCAGCTGGGTACTGGGCCCTCAACCCAGGCGTGCGCCCTGACGGGGAATTGAACCTGCAATCCCTCGGTTCACAGGCCCGGTGCTCAGTGCACTGAGCCCCAACAGCCAGGGCTATTTCTGAAATGTTTCGTCATCCCACACAGAGACTCTACCCACTTAGCTGTAATTACCCATTCCCCCTTTCCAGCTCCCGGGAACTGCGAATCTATCTTCTGTGTATGAATTTACCCATTCTAGATATTTCATATATGTGGAATCATGCAACATTTGTCCTTTTGTGTCTGGCTTATTTAACCTTGTATAATAATGTTTTCATACATGTTGTAGCATGTATCAGAACTTTATTCTTGTTAATGGTCGAATGAATATTCCATTGTAGGTAATATACCACATTTTGTGTATCCTTCTGTTGATGGATACTTAGGTTGTTGACACCTTTTAGCTATTGTGAATAATGCTGTTGTCCATGTGTGTACAGATATGTAAGTCCCGGGTTTTTTGTTTGTTTTTAATTTTTGTGCGTTTACTTGAGCTAAACTGATGACATATGCTGGGAAGCAAGATCTCAAATGCTGTCTGTAACTCCCTGTTTTTAATTCTTTTGGGTATATATCTAGGAGTGGTCAAATGGTAATTCCGTTTAATTTTTGAGGGAACACCAGAGTATTTTCCAGAGCAACTATTTTACATTCCCATCAGCAAAGTATGAGAGTTCCAGTTTCTCCACATCCTTGCAACACTTGTTATTTTATTTGTGTCTTTTTCTTTTTAAAAAAAAATACAGCCATTTTAGCAGGTGTGAAGTGGTATCTCACTGTGGTTTTGATTTGCATTTCCCTAGTGAGTAATAACGGTGAGCATCTTTTCATGTGCTTATTGGCAGTGAGCTGCAGTTTTTTCAGTTCCCAGGCCAGCGCTCAGCCCACTGAGCCAGACCAACCAGGGCTTAAGCTGCAGTTTTTAACGGCAGGGACATACTACTTGGTTCTTCCAATAATTGGACAGGTGTTTTTTAAGGCCATTATGTAGTAGGCATTATGTATGATTTTATTTGACGGTACAATACTATGACATGTGATGTGTGTTTCACAGGTGGGAAAACTAAGACAAAGGCAGATAAAGGCACTTGCTTAAGATTACAGTCAGAGGGAGGTGTGATATTTGAGCTGGACTCCATCATTTTCTCCTCTTACCACTGTTCTAGGAAACTAGCAGTTTCATGCAATTGGTGTCACGTGAAATCAAGATGTTGTGAGCCATAGAAATCAATGGAGTTTGGGGGCAGAATTCCAGAAGTAGGCATGGCGGTTTTTCATCCTTAGTATTCCCTGAATGGGGGGTGGGGGGGTTGTTCTCAGTTGCAATGCCAGTTTTATTTTCCCTACTGTAATCCAAATTGGAATGGAGGCATATACCAAAGATTTAGCACAAAAGCTTTCTGTTACTTGTCATGGTGGAAATGGGTGATGTTAGAGTGTATTTAATTATTCGTGTTAAATGAATGAACAATAAAGCAGTCCAAAGTTCAACAATTATCTCCACAAAGCAGTACTACTGTTGGGATTCTGAGTTAGACTGAAAACTGCTTTGTCAGTAAAATGTCTTTCAGCAGGAGCCTCTTGCTGTGACTGTCTCCCCACCCCCCTTTCCTTGTCTCCCTCCCAAGCACATGCAGTTACACATACACAGATACAGAAAGTTGTTCTGGATGAATGCCCTGGTTGTGAATCTTTTGTGTGTGGAATGCTGCTTCTAGGGGCTGAAGGTAGTAAGCACAGTGACTGCCAGTGCTCGTTAGACTGCAGTGCAGCCATTGCTTCTTGTTAGAATGGGAGAATTACGCCTTTTATTAATTGTTGGTAGTGCTTGAGCAAAGCATAATTTTAAGTGTGGCATGGAGGTTAAAGAAGGCGGGAGCCAGGCCAGGCTCATCCATCTTTAGACTTGTGAAGAAACTGGGGAAGGCTCTTCTCTTGGCTGTTCCTGTAACACTCTTTTTTCATGTCCAGATTATGACTCCAATTTCATCTTTTCCCTAATAAGAGAAAAAGTCCTTCTGCTACATTATTTATCACCTTTGTTTTAAAATAGTAAGGCTCACTAGGGCTGAAATGTGTAAAGCTCTATGAAAGTTTAGATAATGAAAAGGCGATCTGATTTCTACCATCAGCTTCTTCTCCCCACCCCCAGTCATCCATTTTTAGCTATTGAGTTAGTAGTTCTTACCTTTGTCACCTCAGTCTCCTAAGGTGTCTCCTCCTTACCAAGTCAGACCCTAGCTTCTGTGCTTTGGTTCTGTCTTACTCAGCTGTACCCAGGATCTGAGCTGTTACTTACCTTCTAGCTCTTGTCCCTTTCAGTCTTGGTTCCCGGGACCCTTCTCTTCAAGCTACCAGCACTGAAATCCTTTCCTGGGCTTTTCAAAGCACTCTCTGACACCTCCTCCACTGCTCTCTCCTAGTTCTCTTCCCTGCCAAAGAATTGAAAGGATAATATGCCCTTGTTCTTGGAATTCCTTCCTTTTTCAGTTTCTCACCCTTGTGTAAATTCCCCTCTTTGAAACTAATGAGGGCCTGTGGGGGAGGGGAAATGAGGAGTGACTACTGATGCAGGAAGGGTTTCTTTGGGGAATGCTAGAAATGTTTTGAAATTTGGTAGTGGTGATGATCGCACAACTCTGAATATACTTAAAACAACTGAATCATATGCTTTAAGTGGGTGAATTTTATAAGTGAATTATATCCCAATAAAGCTATTTTAAAAATAATCACAAATGAGCTCTTCGATCTAGAGTATTTTTCCGTCCTCATCCTGTCACCTCCCTGCAGTTTCTGACAATGCTGATTGCTTTCTTCTTAGGATGCCTGTTTTCTCATTTCTCTGATACCAGCCTTCATACCTACCAGTGATTATCTCCTGACCTTTTGTTTTTTCAGTTTTAGTGGCCCTCATGGTTTCTTCCTTGTCTCTTTCCCTTCCTCCTCCTACACATCCTCCCAAGGGAGCCTCAACTACTCTCGTGGTTTCAGGTCTTCAGTTTTACGTGGATAGCACCCAATATTCATCCCTAGCTAAATTGGTCTGTTGAGCCCAAGGTCCAGTATTTCTCATCAGTCAGTGGACTTGAACAGAGTTTCCCATAAGTACTTGTACTTCAAAATAGTGTTTTCGCTGTCTGGTAGCCACCACCAAACATCGCTGCCTTCCTGACAAGCTATATTTGAATTAGTATTTTCTAATTTAATTCAAGGAAGAAGTAAAATTTACCAGATATATGTAGGGTGGTGAGAGTGTCCAGTCGTCTCTTACTGATAGGAATATCTTACTACTCATTTAAAAATGTTTTACTTGTGTTTTAAAATGCAATGAATATTAAATTGATCATATTATGTGCAATGCCCATTAAGTGATTCACAGATGGTGAAAATTTGAGAAACCATTTTTTATAGTTTTCTTTTGCAGTCTTTTTTTTTTTTTTTAAGATTTTATTTATTTATTTTTAGACAGAGGGGAAGGGGGGCGGAAGAGAGGGAGAGAAACATCAATGTGTGGTTGCCTCGTATGCCTCCTACTGGGGACCTAGCCTGCAACCCAGGCATGTGCCCTGAATCGAACCAGTGACCCTTTGGTTCGCAGGCTGGTGCTCAGTCCACTGAGCCACACCAGCCAGGACTCTTTTGCATTCTTTTTTATTTTCAATATTTTTTATCGATTTTGAGAGAGAGGCAGAGACAGTCATCAATTTGTTGTTCCACTTATTTATGCATTCACTGGTTGTTTCTTGTACATGCCCTGCCTGGGAATTGAACTTGCAACCTTGGCGTATCAGGACGATATTCTAACCTACTGAGCGGCCTGGCCGGGGCTTTTGCAGTCTTACTCTTGGCCCTCCCCTCCTTAATGAGTAAGGGTGGTGTCCTTAATTTAGCCTATAGATTGGCAAATGAAATGGGACAGTACATCTCTGATTTGTATTTTTTTTATGGTACCACTAAAAAGCTCAACTTGTGTTTACATAATTTGCGACATGTAGGTAAAGGAACCCCACATGCTGTTTATAGTGCAGGTGTTCTTTTTTATTTTTCACATGTCATAATGTACATATGAGAATGTGTTTAAAAGATGGGAGGAGTGTATTTTTTTTAACTGTGAAATAACACACAGAAAAGTGCATAAAGCACCTATGATTATTGAACACACACTTGTCAAATAAACACTTGTACAGCCAGTTGCTAAGCCAGGAACTAGAACATTGCTGGTATTCCAGAAGTCCCCAGGGTACTTCTCCCTGGTCTAAATAGCTCTCTACCTCCCTCCATGAAGTAACCAGTATAGTAACTTTTGGTGATCCTTTCCTTTCCTTCAGTTTTGCTATTATACAAGCATTCTTAAGCAATATCGTTTTTTATGTTTTTGAACTTTATACGAAGGGAATCATTATATTTTTGTCTCTCCATTTGCTTAACATTGTTTCAAAGTTTTATCCATTTTTAAAATATAACTTTAGTTATCTCATTGGCATTGCTGTACAGAATTTCATTAAATGAACTGTGATATAATTTTTAAAAATTTGCCTTAGTCCCCGTTCCTCTAATGCAACATTTAAAACCCTGGGAATCACCAGCATGATAAGAGAGTCTTTTGTACGCTAATGAGATTACTGTTGTCCTGGACCCCTAGATAATAGCTTCCGGATGGGGACTGGTCACCAGAGACAGAGAGACCAAGATTTTATTAGAGGGTTGGAACTTTCAACCCTGTCCCATGACCTGTAGGGAGGAGAGAGGAGCTGGAAATTGAGCTAATTGGCCAATAATTTAATCATCCATGCCTATGTAATGAAATCTCCATAAAAACTCCTTAATGTCAGGGTTTGGGAGCTTTTAGGTTAATGAACACACTGAGGTGCTGGGAGGGTGGCCCCTCCAGAGAGGTGTGGAACCTCCACACATTCCCCCACTGCCCCACCCCCCAGCCTTGCCCTGTGCATCTCTTCCATTGGCTGTTCTTAAATTGTATCCTCTTTAATAAACTGGTAATAGTAAGTAAGCTGATTGCTTCTGAAGTATTTAGCAAATTATCAAACCTGAGTAGGAATTGTGGGAATCCTCGATTTTTACCCAAGTTGGACAGAAGTGTGGGTTACCTGAGGACCCAATCAATACCTGCAACTGCCATCTGAAGTGAGGACAGTCTTAGGGGACTGGACCTCTAAACCTGTGGAGTCTCACTGTCAGAACTAACTTGAACTGTAGGACAGTTAGCTGGTATCTGGAGAGTGAAGAATGGGTGTTGGAATGGAAACCCCCCACATCTTTGGTGACAGCAGAGTTGTGACTAGAAACAGACAGTGGGAGTTCATCCCCGTTCATCTCAGCAGTGTGTATGTTTTCCCATTGTTTCCCATTCTCGCTATCAGTGTTGGAAAAGTTTAGTTTTTTCCCAGTATTGTGTCTCACTATGGTTTTAATATGCAATTCCTTGATTACTAGTAAGATTGAACCTTTTTCATATAGTTTTTGGCCATTGGATTTCTCTTTTGTGAGGTTGGTGTCTTTGCTCACTTTTAGTTTAGATTGACTGTCTTTTTAATTTGTAGCAGTTATTTATCCAGAATTTGAGTCCTTTGTTTATGTGTTAAAAATATCTTCCTTTCTGTCTTGTTTTGTAATCATTCTATTGGTGTCTTTTGACAAATAAAAATTTGTTAATGTTTTCTCTTATCGTTAGTGCTTTCTACATGTTAAGAAAATTTTCCCTTCTCTAATTCTAAAAACTTTATAGTTTTTTCTTTCATGACTAGGCATTTGGTTTGTCTTGAGTTGATTTTTGCTTAAGTTGTGAATAGAAATCCATTTCATTTCCCCTCCATTTGCTCTAGTACCATTTATTGAAAAAGTTCTTTCCTGTGCTCTGATATGCCATTTCTGTCTCAAATCAGGTATCTATGTAGGTGTGTATCTGTTTCTGGGCTCTTAGGCTGCTCTTTAAAAAGTATGTATGTATGTATGTATGTATGTATTTATTTATTTATAGAGAGCAGGGAAGGGAGGGGAAAGAGAGGAAGAGAAACATCAGTGTGAGAGAAAACATCGATCGGTTTCTTCTTGTAAGTTGGGACTTGGACCCTAACCTAGACATGTGCCCTGATCGGAATTGAACCCGTGACATTTTTGCTTTTTGGTATGACGCTCAGCTAACTGAGCCACGCTGGTCAGGGTTTACCTTGTTCTTTAGATTTATCTCTTTCGGCACACATGCCATCTTAAGTAAAGTTAGCTTTACAGTAAGTCTTTATTGCGTAGAGAAAGTTCTCTCTCACCTTGTTCTTTTTCAAGAGGTTTTTGGCTGTTTTGGCCCTTTGATTACCATAGAAATTTTAGAATCACCTTGTCAAGTTTTATTTTACAAGTATGTTTGAATTTTGGTTGGAATTGCATTGAACCTATAGATTTATTTCAGGAGAAGTTGCATAGTTATAAAATTAAGTCTTCAAATTTGTTAATAGGAAAAATACCCATTACATTCACATAGTTCTAGTATTTGTTATTAAAGTTTTGTAATTTCCCCTAAAACTTTTTGTTACATGTGCTGTTATTTAGTTGGTGGGTTTTGTGTGTGTGTTATTACAAATGACTTTTTCAAAAATTTACTTTCTTTTTTTTTTAGACACATATGACATTTTATTTTCCTTAAAGATTTTATTTATTTATTTTCAGATAGTGGGGGAGAGGGAGGGAGAAAGAGAAGGAAAGAAACATCAATGTGTGGTTGCCTCTCATACGCCCCCCACTGGGGACCTGGCCTGCAGCCCAGGCATGTGCCCTGACTGGGAATAGAACCAGCGACCCTTTGGTTCACAGGCCGGCACTCAATCCACTGAGCCACACCAGCCAGGGCCTTATTATCTTTCTAATGTCTGCAGCATAGGTGGGATGTCCCTTTTTTGTTCTTGATATTGTTTATTCCCCGGTATTTCTCCTTAATCAGCATCACCTGATACTGTACTAGTATTTTCAGAACGAAAGAGCCAACTTTCACCTTTGTTGATCTTCTCTGTGGTATGTTTCCTATAACTAATGTCTTCTCTGGTCTTCATTCCCTTCTGCTTTTCTTTTGCTGTTATTGCTAATTCATAAGATGGATTCTTAGTTCATTAGTTTTTTAACCTTTCTACTTTTTAGCATCATTAAATATTACTTTATTCTTTACTGTTTTATGTATCTAGTATTTGTTGGTAGGATGAGTGTTTTTCCCTTTCTCTGTGAACTCATTATCATTTCAGTATCTAATTAGTTTTAGTATAACTTTTAAATTGCTATTGCCTCAATATGAGTAAGAGTAAACATTTTTACTTTATTGGGAACTGCTTATTCAGACTCTTTATCCCTTTTCCCATATGGTTGTTTTTCTCTATGGGCTCCTTGTTATGTGTTAGTAAATTAGCTCTTTCTCTGTGGTCTGAGTAGCACATGTTTTTCCCAGTTTTTTATTTTTTTTGTTGACATTTTTACCGGTTATTTTTATTTTACTTTTCAGCACCTAGAACAGTGCCTGGCTTATAGTGTATACACCCAATGAATATTTATTGAAGAAATGAGTAAATTCATTGGTGCTTGTTTGCTAAATAAAAATTATTACTTTTATTTTTTAATTAGTTTTGAAGATTTTGTTTATTTTTAGATAGAGGGGAAGGGAGGGAGAAAGAGAGGGAGAGAAACATCAATGTGTGGTTGCCTCTCATGCTCCCCCCACTGGGGACCAGGCCCACAACCCAGGCATGTGCCCTCACTGGGAATTAAACCAGCCACCCTTTGGTTCTCAGACCAATGCTCAATCCACTGAGCCACACCAGTCAGGGCAAGAAATTTCTAATTTCATATGTGACATGCCTTCTATTCTATTCTATTCTATTCTATTGAACAGTGCTGCTCTAACCTAATCTCACCCAACACCCGGGCAGTGTTCCATTTTGTCTTTCTGACAGATTTGTACAGTGCCTAACCCCAAACTGCTTGGTTTCTCTTGTCAAATGAGGTTTTTTTGCCCTCCATGAAACAGTAGAGATAGGAGAACATTGTCTTCTTATCTACTGCAGTTTTTCCTTTTAGCACAGATGGAGTGCCTCTCTAACATTTTTAGTTTTCTGTTACCATCTTCCTTCTAGTTTTCAAGGTAATATTTTCTCTCACCACTTGTTTATACTAAATTCAACCATGTGATTTTTTTCCATTTTAATTGAATTATTAATAAATGAGCCCTTTAAGTGTGTTTATTTTTGTTTTAGAATTTGAACGTCTTTGTTCAAGGAATTGTTTTAAGTTCTCTACTCATTGATGCATTTGCTCAACAACTACAGTAGGTTTGAGAGTAGAGGGTGAATAAAATGAGTTTAACAAATAGCAAAAGATAGAAACTCTTTCTTTTTGACTTGCTATTGCATAACGGTAAACCCAGTTGGAACTCTTGGAAATAGTGACTAGTATTTAAGCCATTTCATGCCAAGAATTCTGGCAGAAGTGCCCCTGGTTACTGTAGCCAGTGTGACAGCTGAAATGAAAGCTTGTTGAGTTCATGTGCTGTTCTAGCCTTCCTGGTAGGGCAGAGAATAGGAGAGTCACGTGTGTCTGAACATCTTCCTTAACCTAACAGTGAGTATGTAAGATATCTTAAAAATGTTCCCTTCACCCAGATTTCCCCAAATGTTCATTTTATTTTATTTGATAGTGTGTTTGTAAGTGACTTTAAATCCTAACTAAAAATATATGAGGTAGATTAAAAACAAAATTTGTGTTTAAAAAAATCTAATTGAGTATTATGTTTATTTTTGTGCATAGGTCTTGCTATTGGGAACTACAAGGAAAAAATAGATTAGAGGAAGGTTGGTCTTTTAAGTGGACATGGCTCAGATATCCAGGAACAATGGATTTAAGCAGTGTCCACCCTCACATCTGGAACCAACAAGAGCAAAAGATGTGGACAAAGAAGAAGCTTTACAGATGGAAGCAGAGGCTTTAGCAAAGCTGCAAAAAGATAAACGAGTAACTGGTCATCAGCGAGGCTTTGAGTTATCAAGCAGCACCAGACAAAAAGCACAAGTTTATAACAAACAGGACTATGATCTCATGGTGTTTCCTGAATCAGATACCCAGAAAAGAACAGTAGATATTGATGTCGAAAAGCTCACCCAGGCTGAACTGGAGAAACTATTGCTAGACGACAGTTTCGAGCCAAGGAAAACGCCCGTGTTGCCAGTTACTCCTGTTCTGAGCCCTTCATTTTCCACACAGCTGTGTCTTAGACCTACTATTCAGCGAGGACAGTGGCCAACTGGTTTGTCTGGGCCTTCCACTTACACTTTACCTTCTATTTATCAGTCAACTTACAGTAGTAAACAGACTACATTCCAAAATGGCTTTAATCCAAGAATGACTACCTTTCCATCCACAGAACCTATATATTTAAGTCTTCCAGGACAGTCTCCATATTTGTCATATCCTTTGACCCCCACCACACCGTTTCATCCTCAAGGAAGCTTACCTATCTATCCTCCGGTGGTCAGTCCTGACATGGCAAAGCTGTTTGACAAAATAGCCAGTACGTCGGCATTTTTAAGAAATGGAAAAGCAAGGACTGATTTGGAGATGACAAATTCAAAAGCTACAATCAGCAGTCTACAGGTATCCCCAAAGTCCGAAGGTGTCAGTAAATTCGACTGGCTAGACTTGGATCCTCTGAGTAAGCCTAGGGTGGATAATGTGGAGGCTTTAGAGCCTGAAGAAGAGAGAACTGTTCCAGGTTTGCTAGTAGAGGATCCTTGGGATGCTGTTCTTCTTGAAGAGAGAACACCAGCAAGTTGTCACCTTGAAAGAAAGGTGAATGGGAAATCTCTTTCCGGGGCCATGGTAACAAGAAGCCAGTCTTTAAATATTCGAACAGCTCAGCTTACAAAAGTGCAGGGCCAAATGTCTCAGGTACAGTTGCTTTTTTGTTTTTGTTTGTTTTAAACGGACTTCTTAAACTTAATTGCATTGATTTTTGTGGGCATAATTTACTAGATACAGATATTTTTTATTTTGACTCTTATTTTCCTTGTTCTTAAGTGTGCTGTAACTCTCAGAATGTATGGTAAAGGATTAAGTATATTTAGGCCACTTGAAAAATTGCTTGCTGTTAATGTTATCTTTTCAAGGATTATAAATTCAAAAAACCTCTAATTAAGGATCTGGCTATCACCGATAGGCACTTAATTTTTAAATAATTTTTATCTGTCTCTCCGTGTCTTTTTATATATGGTCCTACTTTTTTTCTTCTTTATCTCTTATTTTTTCAAGGCAAAGAAGGAATTATGGGTTTTGTTTTTTTTGGTTTTTTTTTGAAAGATTTTTTTATTTATTTCTAGAGAAAGGGAGAAAGAGAGGGAGAGAAACATCAATGTGTGGTTGCCTCTTGTGTACCCCTCACTGAGGACCTGGCCTGCAACCCAGGCATGTGCCCTGACTGGGAATCGAACCGGCAACCTTTTGGTTCACAGGCCGGCGCTCAATTCACTGAGCCACACCAGCCAGGGCCAGAATTATGGGTTTTTTACACCATTATAGAAATTCTCATTTTATTTTTTATATTGTTATAGTGTTCCTCGTTATATTGTTTTGTTGTTTTTAACTGTGAATGAATGGAAGGAAGGGAAGATAATCCGAGAGAGACAGGAGAAAGCCATTCAAATAGCTCTCTTTAATCACCTGTATTGATGAAAGTAAGAAATGGAACTCTGTAGTCTGTATGATATAGTTGTTGATTTCATGTAGTCTTACTGCCTGGAAAATTTAGTTAAGGGTGGTTCTCAGAAGGGACGAAGCAAGGTGTAGACTTTTCCTTTCCAAATGTAGTATACCTAACTGCAGGTTTATATTACGCTTTTATAACATCTGTGGATCCTGGAAATGTTAAGCCTCTTTCTCACCTTAATGAGAGTTACATTGTTCAGTGCCCCGCTTCTCCTTAAGCTTTGGGAATCAGTTAGCATTTAGGGAAGGAGAGGTGAATTTCTCGTGGTTTGGATGGGTTTATGTTCAGTCGTTGACTTTAAAAAGCCATTTGGATGTCGGGGATGAAATAAGCAGGTATTAAGAAGGCTCAGAAGAAAGGATGAGGGTGTTTTTGATGGCATGATCAGAACCTTCTTAACCAGCGTTACTGTTCCCAAATGTGTTTTGTCTACAGCTCACACAAAGAAACATGTCATTAAGTTCTCTTAGCTTTTCAGTACTGTTTACAAATTTAGTACACAATCTCTGAACATCTTTCAATTAAAAAAGGAACCAAGTTAATTACACACTTTAAATTGAATCACAAATATAATGTCAGACTATTTTTTCTTAATAGTCCATGTCTTCTTGTCATGGTTTTGGTTTGGTTTTTATTAAATAATCATGACCGGAAGTATTTGAAGGGAGAAGTGGAAATTCTATGTCCAGAATAATTAAAAAAAAAAAAAGTGGGGGTAGGATATATCTAGGAGTAGAATTGTTCATGTCCATGGGGCTCGTCCATAGGTTCTTTGGCTACTCCATTTCCTGTGTTGTACTTTATTTACATCCCCATGGCTAATCCCTTCACCTCCTCACCCATGCCTCACACACCCCTCCCATTTGGCAACCATCAAAACACTCTCAGTATCCAGGATTCTGTCTCTGTTCTTTGCTTAGTGTCTTTTTAGATTCAGATGTGAGTAGACATGTACTTATTTTGTTATTAGGTGTGTATTTATTGTATTATTATTAGATATGTATTTAGGATAGAGATGCATTTATATGTATTATCTAGTAACTTAATTTTAAAATTCATTGTCCCAAAAAGTAGGACAAGGAGAAAGAAAATTCGTGGAGGCAAGTGTTACGATTAAATGTCAACAAGGGAATTTATAAAAATAGCCTATTGGTTGTCAGTGCATAATTATTGAAGGTCTTCAGTTAGAGGTTTGGTGTGCTGTTGTTACACATACTATAAAGGGGTTTTTATTCAAAGAAAGTTCTCAGCCCTTTTATTAACACAAAATTTCATCGTTTTCTGTGTATGAGAAGATAAAGTTCGGTTTCATTTAGGCCAAAGGGGGGAAGGTAGACAACACTAGTATTTATTGGAAGTTCATGGCATCAACATTAGATGGAGCTTTTAATTTTTCACTTACCATTCATCTCTATTTAAAAGCTTTTCCTTGAGGTTTATATTTTTTGTTGAGAAATAAGATTGCAATGTTTGTTGTTTTTAATTGCTACATGTACTTAAGTATTCATTTTCTGTAAGAATTTTATGCTTTGTGGTAAAAACTCAGAAGGGTGTTTTTCTGCACACTCAGCAAGCTTACTTCCTGTTTCTTCTGGTGTCTCATTTTTGTTAATAATAATCTAAGTACTTTAATTCAGATGTTTTGTGAACAAAACCAGGAAAAGGAATACTACTTAAAACTGTGTTTTCTGGCAATTTAAATTGAAATCAGACTTTGAGTTAATAGCTATATATCTAGCTATGTTGAGCAGATTTCACACATTTCAGTAATGAATCAAATTATTTTCATAGAAGTGGTTTTGCAAAGTTCTGTGGATATTTACGCTTTCTAAAAGCTAATTATATTAATGTTATAAACAATTATATCCCTATTAACAGAATGTCTATTAATTTTTTTTTAAGATTTTATTTATTTATTTTTGGAGAGAGGAAGAGAGAGAAATATCAATGTGTGGTTGCCTCTCACATGGTCCCCACTGGGGACCTGGCCCGCCACCCAGGCACGTGCCCTGACTGGGAATCGAACCAGGAACCGTTTGGTTTGCAGCCTGCGCTCAATCCACTGAGCTATGCCAGCCAGGGCAGAATGTATATTAATTTTAAAGATGAAGGAAGTGAACAAAATATTTTTCTTGTCTGGCTGAATGTAGTATACTATTTGAATAGGTTACTGAAGCTTTTTTTGTACAATTTTTTAAAAATTCAGGTAAGGAAGTAACCAACTTTGTTCTTAATAGCAACTGACATATATATTTAATGCTTATAGAATATTAATTGAAAACCTGGTGTTGTGTTCCATCTAATTTCTGGGTAACTTGGCATGAAACTCAGACTTGTGTAGGCATAAAGCTTTCCCATATTCTTATAATGCTTTACAGAGTATATACTGGTAAGATTTTGTGAATCATTTTGTATCTTCTCTGCTTTCCGTAGACCCCTAGTCTATCCTTTCCACCTTTCCTTTAGTAGATGTCCTCATTACCTTTTCTTCTTTTTTTTTTATGTTGAGGTCAAGGTCATCCTTTGTATGCCCTTGGTCCACCTCAGATTTGCCTTTCTTTCTGGTTTGAGGGAAGAGATATTCTTTCCCTTTTCCAGAACTTAATTCTCTCATCTCTTTTCTTATTCCTGTCTCCCTAAAGTATTTTCTGCACTTACTCTTTAAAAGAGAATTTGTACTTACAGCCTTTCCAGTCTCTCACTGTCCTCTATTCCCGTCACATTGCAGAGAAACTTGCTTCTGGTAACAGGTATGCTAATTGCCAATCTTGTGACCATATTCACTATCCACCCCTTTTGCTCCATGTGAACAATTAACTACATCCTTTTTTTGAAACTTCTCTTCTGTTGCCCAAACATACTTCCTAGTTTTTCTCCTGTGATCTTTGGCTCCTTTTCCTTTGTCTAGCTTCTAAACATAGGCATTCACCCAAAGTTTTGTTCCTGGTTGTCTTTAATATCTGTTACTCCTTCTTTCTTGTTCAGTGCTTTATTCTTGAGACTCCAAGATACAGAATTTGAAAACTACTGGTTTAGACTCTTCCGATGATATAACTCCGTGGTTCTTTATCGTTGAGAGGCTGTAATATTTAATCTTTGTGTCTCCTTGACTGGGCCATGGGGTGCTCAGACATTTGGTCAAACGTTTTGGGAGTGTCTGTTTGTAAGGGTGTTTCTGGAGGAGATTACTATTTGAATCAGTAGACTGTGTAAAGACAGACTGCTTTCTCTAATATGGATGGGCCTTGTCAAATCAGTCCAAGGCCTGAATAGAACAAAAAGACTGAGCCCGCTGCCAGTGAGTAACTCCTGCCTGTCAGCTTTTGAACTGGGACGTGGATTTTTCCTGCCTTCGGACTCAAACCAAAACATCAGCTCTTATCGGGTCTTGAGCCTGGCCTATTCAGACTGGAACTACACCATTGACCCTCTTGGATATCCAGCTTGCCAACTGCAGACCTTGGGACTTGTCACTATAATCACATGATCTAATTTCTTATAATTCTGTGTGTGTGGTGTGTGTGTGTGTCTGTATCCCAGCTTCATTCCCAATGGGTACAGTATCTTATGTGTCCCTTAGCCTCCTAAGGAGACTGTCTCTTACTGATTGAAACTTGGATCCAAAACCCTTTTGGCTGGGATACTGCCCTCTCAGCGATCCTGATGGATGCTGACAGCAATTAGTAGAGATTGATTTCCCTGTAGAAAATTGCTGAAATTGGATGGATGATCACCAAGTCTAGGTCTTTAGCTCTGGAATAGAATTTTAGGCATACAGTATTTCTAGATGATGATCAAACATCTCTGAGGATTTTCAGCTCAATATATTTACTAGAGAACGCAGTAACTTCTGCAACAAACCTTTCTTTGTTCAATATATTGGATAATGGTATTAGCAGTTTTTCTGAACTGATTATCATTTGTCTCTTTCATTCAATGAAAAATATTTGAGGCTGTGCAATGTGAGGGCTGTAAACATTAATCATTTGCAGACCTCATCCTTAAGAACCTGAATTAGAAGAGGGAGACAGGATGTGTGTGCATATAATTGCAGCACAAATGCAGAGCCTTGAGTGCCACGTCACAGTGCGAGATCAGTGGAGAAAAGAGACGCTTTGATGTTTAGGTTGTTCGGGTGGAGTTGAGAGGGGTTGGGAGCCAGAGCTGAGTGACTAGGTATAAAATTTTTTTAAATTTTTGTTTAAGAAATAGTGAACAAAAACAAAAAAAAACCCTGCTAATATTAATGTATAAGACAAAAAATTGGTAGCCCAGTATTTTTTACTTTGTGGACAGAATATTGTGGTAATTTTCCAGATTCTGTTATTACCTTAATGTATGACTAGAGAATTAGTTATTATAACCTATTTCTGTCACTGTCAATTGAAACTTAAAATCTGCTTGAAAGGAAGGACCTAGTTTGTGAATGGCACTGTAAAAAAATGCAACATTTTGATTTTAAAAATCTAGAAATGTCACAAAGGAGATTCAAAATCTGTTAATAAGTAAAACATGAAAAATAGTTCAAGAAGGAAATATGATTATTGGGTCAAGTAAAAAAAACAGGTGTTTTTTTAAAAAGATTTTATGTATTTTTAGAGATAGGGGAGGGGAGGGAGAAAGAGAGGGAGAGAAACATCGATGTGTGAGAGACACATTGATTGGTTGCCTCTCACACGCCTCCACCTGGGGACCTGGCCCGCAACCCAGACATGTGCCCTGACTGAGAATTGAACTGGCAACCTTTCAGTCTGCAGGCTGGCACTCAATCCACTGAGCCACACCAGCCAGGCCTCTGCTGTTGTTTTTAATAGTAGCCATCCTAATGGGTATGAGGTGGTGAGTTTTAACTTGTTTTTAGAGGGAGTAAAACATTCAACAAATTGAATCAGTGGTTGAGTGCCTCCTGAACTGGATCTAAAGTTCTACAAAAATGTAAAATTCAGCCCTGGCTGATGTAGCTCAGTGGATTGAGCGTGGGCTGTGAACCAAAGGATCACCAGTTCGATTCCCAGTCAGGGCACATGCCTAGGTTGCAGGCCGGATCCCCAGTGAGGGCCACATGAGACGCAACCACACAGTGATGTTTCTCTCCCTCTCTTTCTCCCTCCATTTCCCTCTCTCTAAAAATAAAATCAATAAAACTTGATTTTTACCTTCAAGTAGCTCTCACATTTGAACAAATATTAAAAAGGATATAATGAGAATGGCGTTTGTTCAGAAGTACTTGGAAGTGCTAGGAGGGAAGAATTGCTTTATACTAATTATAAAAAGGCATTATAGATGAAATGGCATCCTGTTGAGCCTTTAAAAATTGATAGGTTTTTGACTTATGAGGGAAATTTAGGAGGAAGGCATTGAAGACAAAGTTTCAGAGGGCAGGATGGCTCATTTGTGTTTTATTAGGAACAGGATATGATTTAAGCTAACTGGAACAGAAATCATTTGGAAAGTTCTCGGAAATATGATTGAATTAGATTGTGACAAACTTGGAGTGACAGACCAAAGGATTTGTTAGAAACATCCAATCCCAATTTTAGAGTAGTATGGTGTATTTGCTCTAGTGCTTGTTTCTATAACACAAATTAACTGATGTAATTGGTAAATACGAGATTGATGTCAGTATGATGGGGAAATAGCATTAGTTCACGCATTATCTTTACCAGCATATTCACATTTTTTAAAGAAAGATTTTATTTATTTATTTTTAGACAAAGAGGAAAGGAGGGAGAAAGAGGGAGAGAGACATCTTTAGGTTGTATCTCACTGGCCCTCAACCCAGACATGTGCCCTGACCAGGAATTGGACTGGTGACCTTTTTGTCTGCAGGCCAGCGCACTAGCCAGGGCGCGGATTAACATTTTAAATCGATCAAGAACAAACTTTCTCACAATTAAAGAGAAAGTATTAGTAATATCAGAAAATATTAAGGAAAACACTGAAAATCCTGCAGACGTCTTATTTAGTAAAAATGGTGTTTGGACGAGTAGCTTCAAGAAGGGTTTCATACTCCACAGTGTTAAGCTTTCTGGTGATGCAGTACAAAGAGGATGTGAAGACATTTCCTTTGCATTAAGAACTTGGTGTGTTGAATAAATCTGTATCTCAGGTAATGTTTTTAATTTCATTGAAATTGGTAGGCTAGAGGCAAATGCCCTCAAGAATCCATATCACAAATGAGGAAGCAGGAGCTCCAGGGTTTCAAAGAAGGCTCAGCCCTGGCTGTTGTGGCTCAGGGGGGTGAGCACTGGCCTGTGCCTGCGTCTCAGGCCAGGGTCTCGGTCGGGGGCCTGCAGGAGGCAGCCACTTGATGTCTCTCTCACACATCAGCGTTTCTCTCCTGCTCTCTCTCTCTCCCTTCCCCTCTCTCTAAAAAATAAATAAAGTCTTAAAAAATAGGTTCAAAGACCATAATGCTCGGTGCAAATTCAAGTGCAGACTTCACTGTGCTCCTGTTTTTATAAGGAGTTTTTATTGTGTTAGTGGAGGTTTTGATGATAAAGTTAAACTGATTTTGAGTAATCTGCCTTAACCCTGTTTTTCCCATAAGCTTTGTTATTTTTAGTTGCAGTTTTCTGGACCTCAAGAGTTGTTTATTTGTTTTCTTCTCCAAATGTGCATATCACAGTCTAGCAGAAGGGGCTCTGCTGTGTTTTAAAAGAAGACAATTCATAAAGGAATTATTGCCCCAAGTTTCCAGTTTAATGTCCTGACAAAATGTTCATTGAAATCCATTACAACTCTTGAAATTTATACACTGTGTTCTGATTCACTTAATTTTGAATTGTGTTCCAATTCTAATTTTAATGGAAATTTACATTTTGAAATTTGTGCCAAATTAAGTATTTTTATGTAGTAACCACAGTACCTTTAAATATGGACTATACTGTTTGGCTTTGCTTGGGTGGTGAATTTATCTTCTAAATGTTCAGCACAAATTGTGATCAGACATAAACTTAATTACTGAAGGACTATCAGTTGTTTGTATAAGTTTATAAAACGTAGAGAATGTTCACTAGCTCCTAGAACTCAGTCTCTTACTTGAAGAACCAGCTGCTGTGTTGGAATTTGAAGCCTAAGGTAAATACAGGGTGGGGCAAAAGTAGGCTTACAGTTGTTTGTACGGAAAGTAATACAGTCATAAATGATAATGTAAGAATACACTCTGTTTCACATGCTCACAACTGTAAATCTACTTTTGCCTGACCCTGTATATAGAATTTCTGGTTCATTAGAGGATTCCTAATGCGCTTATCTCTTCATTTTCTTAAAATAAAGGGCTAGTCCTTTAATTTCATTCAGCTGTTACTTTGGTGTTCATTTCAGGAAGATTTTGAATGGAAATGTCTTTAGCATTCCATCTGACTGAGCAATACAAAGAATAGGATATTTCTACTTTTGAGCAAATAAAACCAGTGAACTTTAAAATAAGGCTTAATTGGCATTACTTTTACAGATAGAGTCCAAAATTTAAAACTTTGTTACTGATGTAATTAGTTTTACCTTCATATCTTCATACATATTTTTGTAAAAATGTGTTTGTGCTATGCTGCTATTTAGCATTTTGGGGATCTTTCACTTTTTAAAATAAAAACTCTTTTTGATTACAGAAAGACCCAAATGGGACCAGTAGTTTGCCAACTGGAAGTTCTCTTCTACAAGAAATTGAAATACAAAACGAAGAAGTGGCAGCTTTTTGTCGATCCATTACAAGGTAAGGAATTTTTCTTTATAAATTAAATATTGTTTTTTATTAAATGCTTGTTTAACAATTTATTGCAAACTGGCTTAGTGCTAATTATTCTAAAATTTTAAGTTTTTAATTTTTTTTCTCCCTGTGGCTTAAAACTTAAATTGGCACATTAACAAACTGGAGGTGCACCTGTATTCTTACCTGTTAGGTTTCTGAGTACTTAGAAGAACTGAGGTCAGACTGCAGACTTCCGATAACCAGTTATATGGCTTAACCAGTTAACTTTTGTTAACCCGTGAAAATATGGCTTAAACGTTCAAGTTTCAGTACACTTAAATAATGCCGATTGTTTCAGGGGCCATTAGTTTTGCTATATACTTTTCGAGAATTCAAAATAATGTGCTTATTTAAGAGATAACAAGTACAATTAGAGGAGCAAATATATTTTCTGAAGGTTAGGAAAATGCAATTCTAAAATGATCTTTTAATCTTTAATGTGTCTAGTATTTTTAAATTGAGGAAATTGAGACTCAGAGACGTTACCTACCAAAGCTTACTCAGCTATAGTCAGCCAGGTTTCCTTTGCCTCTGGTTCACTGTGTTTTCTTTCCATTTATTGCTGTATTAGCCGGACCTCCATTTTGAGGACTAGAAACCCCTCTTAAACTAGTTTAATCAAGAAAGGTTATGTGTTGGCTCACAAACCCATACAGCAGAAAGAGGAAGGATGGGACAGAGTTCAGTGACAGCCAGATCCTGGAATGCTTCCACTGTAACGGTCCCAGCCTCCCTTTGGGCTCTCTTTTCCTACTCCTATCCCTGCTCTTACTCCATGCATGTTGGCTTCATTTTCCTTTATTGCTGATGGGGTATCGATGGCAAGAAATGTAGCCACTCATAGCTTAGATTTCATATTCTAATGGTTATGCAAAGACAAAGGGAGGCCTCTCAGCCAGCACCAGACAGAAAAAACCTCACGGAAGGAAAAAGTGGAACAAAAAATATTGTGGCCAAGACGATGATGAGCTATGCTATCAGAAGAAGGGAAGGTTGATCACCACAGGGGGATTTTTCAGAGTCCCATATTTTTTCCCAGTGTGATCTGCTTTAAGCAAAGCATAGTTTAGGGTTCTCAGATAATTTTTGAGTAGGTACATCAATTTAATATTGTTTAGGGACATAGTAATACTTAACTAGATTTTCTAGACTGTTGGTAATATTTCATTAAAACTGTCACTCTTTACATTACCTTTTTAACCAGAATTTTTCTGCAGAATGCCATAGGGGGAAAAAAAGAAGAAAAAAATCAGTAGAGCCACTTTTTCTTCCCAGCAAAAGTTCTTCTTTTTTAAAAAAGTTTTATTTATTTATTCTTAATGAGAGAGAGAGGAAGGGAGAAAGAGAGGGAGAGAAACATCAATGTGTGGCTGCCTCCTGGGCGCCCCCAACTGGTGACCCGACCCCACAACTCGGGCATGTGCCCTGACTGGGAACCGAGCTGCCGACCCCTTGGTCTGCGGGCTGGCACCCAATCCACCGAGCCACACCAACCAGCCAGGGCCAAAAGTTACTCGTAATTGAATTTTTAAAACTCATGTTTTTTAGTAGGCATTTAGTAGAAGAGACAAAGACCATACTTTCAGGGATCATTTCTATAGGTTGTAACTAAAATAGAAGAGACAAGTTAGATGAACTTAGTATGTGAAGTGCATGTATTAGAAATAACTTATGCCATTATATAATTATGTGTGTGGGGTTAACAGTTTGGAAATAATCTTTTACTTTAATGGTTTGGAAATAATCTGTTATGTGTTCATCTAGTTCCATTTAATTTTCTCCTGAAGCCCTACATGTTTTCTGTTAAACTGTTGGGTGACTATTGC